>JACEGR010002671.1:0-122542 GCA_014170235.1 Listronotus bonariensis | reverse complement strand
GAATAGTTAATGTGGAAAAATGTATAGGTATAAATTTTAGGGAAATGAGAACTGAAAATAAAAATCTAAATAGAATTATTTCTTGAAAACTAAACTTTTATTGCGAGATTACTTATTTAGCATAAAAAATGGTACTAAATATAAAAGAAATGAATAATTTTAAGAAATATATGAAAATAGCATGCTCAAACTTACCAACCAAATAAATTTTAGATTTATGTTGATTCTATTTAGTTAAAAGGTATTATAGTCTATAAGTTAATATTACCTACTTATACTAAGAAATGCGTAGTAGGATTTCAGTTTCCATAGGCCACTGTGCTTGGTCCATTTTATTCGATATCTACATACTTGTTTTTTAGGTATGAGGAAGCAGATAAGATTGTAGGTTTTAATTAACAATGAAAATTTAAGTTTCCACATTACTGGATACCTATTTTAAAATAAAATACTTTTGTAAAAGAAGCTCAAAAATGCTCGTTATTGCAGAAAAAGAAATCCTAATCCTAAACATCTTTTTTCCACAAATTTTCAATATTGACAAAAATAAGTGTACTTTCCTCTTATTATAAATTTATATTTTGTAAGATATTTCATATACCTACCACTGAAAACAATTAATATCGAATGGTTAAATTTTTTCGTAAAATTAATAATAAGTTTGCCTTATGGTACAAACTTAAGTAGACACACTCTATATCTTGGTTTGTACCTTAACTGGGTCAGTTATTAAGTTTTTTAAGTGTTTTGGCTTTAGGCCTTTTTATTTTTTCGCTTTAGTATAATTTTTATCACTACTAATAATTTTTAAACTGATCATTTGTCTGACTTTTACAGTTCAAGCAAATTTTTAAATAGAGAGTGACGCACACAGAAATCCTCTATTGGTTCATTGTGCTTTACCTCCAGCAAGATATTCATTAAATATATTTTACGGATAATATAAAATATTAATGTATATAATGTTTTGTTACAGAAATAAATCCTAGATAAAGTGTTAATTTGTTTTTATTCAAAAAAAACAACGTAAATAATTTAAAAAATAATTTATTAAAAAAACCCATAAATTTCCACAAATTTTGTTTCAATAATTTATATCTATAACACAGGTCACACGTAAAATCAAACCAAATAAAACACAAAACAAATATACAGCCACAACAATCACAAAACATCAACCATATTGAACATGTGAAAGTCAAGAGTTTTGACATTTATAACAGCCAATAGCAAGCCGGAAAAACAACCTCCCATGCGCATGATGAGTAATCCCGCTGTGTTAAGTTAACTATCAAACCGGTGAAAGTTCGCAAGATATTTGGCTGATAGTATTGATTCAGACACAAAAATGTTACGTAAAAAGTGCGTACTGAAACAAAAAATTATAAATAAATCCATACTTTCAACCAAGCACAACCTTTTTACCAACGTTAAGCAAGAATAACATAAAACTTTGACGAGCTCTTTTGGTCGCTGAACACAATCACCAGTCGCAGGTGTGTGCCATTTCTTAATTGGTGGGGTAAATCATCTGTTTCTCTCCCCCTTGTTTATATCGTCATTTTCGAATACGGTTTACGCCACTCCGATGAATACGGTTAGCAAGAAAATTTGACTTAAATCTTTAATTCAGATTGATCAATCTGGCAGCTGCAGTTTAGTGTCACTAAAGAATTATTGCCTACCACATTCAGTTGTCACAAGGTTGTTTTAGAAATAGTTGCAATCATCCAAGTTCCTTTACCATGAGTATTGGAAAATTAATTTAAAACTATACGAATGTCCAATAAAATTTTTATTGAACCGTTTCTAGTTGAAATTGAAAAGGTTCCTTATTTAGAAAGTTAATCTTATCTTTTAATGACACTATAAAATCTAGCGGTTAGTGCTTCGTTTATTTTATAGTATCGTATAAAATTTTAAAATTAATTTTCTGAAAGCATTTTCAATGCAGTATTTAATATAATAAATACATATTATATTCATATGGTTTATACTGCCCCGGTATTTCGTTCTTATTAACCTTGTACTCGGTAGTAAAACATTAAACGCGTCGTAACTTTGAAAATAATAATTTTATGAAAAAATTAATTTAGGGTTGTAGAATTTTTTAATTTAAAAGTTTAACTACAAGTAATTTATTATTTAAACAATTATTAGAATAGATATCGATAAACATGCAGTAATAAGCAAAAAATAAGTTTTAAAATTTTTAACACCCTCCAGTTTGAAAACTAAGATCTTTAAGACAAATTTTACTACTTATATAAAGTTTTTCATGTTTTTTTTTTAAAGTAGAATTTATTAAGACAAATTTTACTACTTATATAAAGTTTTTCATGTTTTTTAAGTAGAATTTAAAAATTAAAAAAGGTGATTTTTTTACTTAAAAATTTGATCGTAACGATACGAAATGACCATGCCGAGAATTGGTTTTTATTTATTTACACGAAAACCGTACATCAAATAAAAAAAGTCAAGAAATCAAATTTGTTCCAAATCTAATAAGAATTTTAAAAAATATTTTTATTTTAGAAAAATTCAGTGGAGTACTTTCTTTTTTTGTAATATTAATCCTAAATTGAAGATATGTTCTGTAGTTTGGCGGATTCATTTAATGGATGGTATTTATTTGGGTACACGCCAAAATAAAATTAAAAGTACTAAAAAACCAAAAAAATTTAAACAAGTAAAAGATAATTAAAAATCGACGTTTCGGTGGCAAATCTGCCACCGTTGTCAAGACAAATGGAATAAAAATAATAAAAATAAAAACTTACTATTATTTAGGTTTAAAAATCAAAAATACATGTTTTGACATTTAATGTCAAAGTTTTCAGAATATCCTAAAAAAACATAAAAATTTTAAATTTTAAAACCTAAATAATAGTAAGTTTTTATTTTTATTATTTTTATTCCATTTGTCTTGACAGCGGTGGCAAATTTGCCACCGAAACGTCGATTTCTAATTATCTTTTTACTTGTTTAATTTTTTTTTGGTTTTTAGTACTTTTAATTTTATTTTGGCGTGCACCCAAATAAATACCATCCATTAATCCTAAACCTCTTATGGACGACACTGGTACTAATTAATTTTTTTCTTGTATGCCAAAAAATGTGTTTTGGTGCATAGAAGGCGTCCCCCAAATTTTTTAAAAATATCTCAATTGGTATAAAAGTTATTACGAAAAAACAATAATTTTTTTAAATTTTTAACATCCCGTAGTTCGAAAACTAAGACGTTTGGGACATTGTTTATATGAAGTTTTTTTCATATTTTTTAATGTAGAATTAGCCCTAAAAGTTTGTCGGATAAGCTGTAAAACACCCTGTATAAATGAAAACCCTGTACAAACAACTTGATATATTATATTTTTTGTTTTTGTTTATTTAATAGCTAGTTTTTAAAAATTTTGTTAATTTTTGTTTTTTTTTTCAGGTAAGTTCAAAGATGGATCTTTAAAAATGGCTTCTGGTAAGTTGTAAATTGTTTTCACCAACTTGGGTAAATATCCTAATCATGTCAGTATACATAATAAAATTAAAAAAAAATGTATATATGAAACATTTTGGAAAATCAAGTAGACCAAATACGCCATATTTTGTATAGTCAGAACATTTTAAAAGCGCAAATTCGGTACCCTTTGAAAATAATACAGAAAAACATATAAAAAGGCCGCCTGCAATCAGACTATTTTATACAAAGGCGCCGCTATCCTTTACAGCGACACGCCGATACACTATGGGATAGAAATCCATTATTTTGGCCAAAAAACAACTTTGAAATTTTAATGGCTCATGCTGTGTATTTCAAAGTTGATACTCCAAACTACATGTACGCGAAATTATAAAAGGATAAGACGACTTCTATTGGGGTAATAAGAAACTTGAAAATGTATTTTAAGTAAACATAAATATACAACATTTAATCTACCTAGTTTATTATTAGCCTTGTATTTTAAAAAAGTAAAAGGGGTTAAATAATAAGAGCTATTGTTGTGTTTCCGATGCAGTCTCGCGAAGTCTCGCTACTTTTGTTAAATATTTTTTACCTTTTTCTTTATCAGTTTTTGTACTTACAATTGCCTTCCTACTTTTTGCTACTTCTGAGTGTAAGGACAGATACAAGTTTTTTTATAATTTACAAGGTTTTCCATTTTAAAATTTAATATGTTTTGTCCTACACTGTATATTCTAAAAGATAAAAGCATTCTGATGAAAGATATGGAGTCTACAGAATCTACCCAACAAAACAGTGTTTTTATTTATTTTATACGTTAAAAAATAAAAAAGTTGGAGAAGATGTATCTCTATGACGCTTCTAAGAATAATTTAAAATTATTTTTCAGATTTGGATGGTCATATCTCCGAAACTAATGGAGATAGACACATCAAATGTAGTATTTTTTAAAGCATTTTAAAAGATGTTTTTGGTGGTGATATAATATTCAGGGTATTCCATTTAAAAAATTATGCCTATTGTCGTACCCTGTATATCATATGAGATAATAATCATCGTATTACTGATTAGAATACTACTGAATTAACCAAACAAGCTGACATTATAGTTTATTTTGTACAATAAAAAATAATAATGTTAGAGGGGTGTAAATTTATAATAACATATAATAAGTTTTAGGTTCCCAAAAAGCATAATGTAATAATTTATAATATTTTTCCAGTAAAAAGCACCTCATTTTAAGTTTGATTGATAAGTTTCAGAATTTTGACCAAAGAAATGTATTTCTATCCCATAGTGCGATGACCAGCTGCATCAACCGGCATATCATAAAAGAAATATAGCCAAGGCGGCCGCGACGACAAGCATCCCGATTTATTTGCTTTAAACTTTTTTGTGATTTTTTTTCTTATCAAAGAGCACCGAATTTACATTTTTAAACTGTTCCTTCTATACAACTAGTAGCGATGAATTTCTTAAATTAAAAAAGGGAAAAGTTCTAATATTGTATTTCCTGTGCTATAAGACTAATACACAAGGTTATGTTTTTTTGACGATGTAAATTTAAGAGCAAAAAAAATAGTATATTAAGTAAATTCGACTTTATTGCATTAATATTGTAAAAATGTTATAAAACTAGATTCGTGTGGTCGTAGTAAGGCAAAAACCTATATTAAACAGTGTGTTCCTGTATAGGTGTTACTAGATAGTATAGGAGGTAGCAACGTTGTCAAAAAATAATTTTAGGTCAGTTAATTTCTTTATATTTTACTCATCTACTATGGATCTGTAATACCTTAGAAACGGAATATGTTATGGTAGCAATAATACCTGCTATCACACCTAGGGCATTATAAGCGGGCATTATGATAATTTCGCTTATAATGCCCTAATGCGCTAATATGAAAATTTTATTGCTTATTCAATTTTATTTCTCTCACAATAAAGATCAAGTTTATACAAAAAATAATTTTTCTTTAAAAAATACTAAAAATTAAACTTTATTTCCAAAATAAAAATTACAATTTTGAAATGTCCCGGAAAATGTAGCTGATACCACTATAGAATGGTCGGTGTTTTTTGTGATGGTAGCAGCGGTAGTAGCACTAACGCTATTTTGTAAGGAAGAACAGTCCATCAAAGAATTTTCAATAGTCGATACGGAATTAACCTCGGAATTAACAGAATTGTCAATCATTTTGGCTACTTTGTTTTTGGATGAAATACTTTCTTTTATATATCCTTCAGCTACTGAAGAGCTTTTCCATTTCCCATGTTGTTTTAGCGTTTCAAACGAAGCACCTGCCTCAACAAGTAAAGTTGACGATGTGCGACGCAAACAGTGGCCGGTGTAAGCTTCTGCATTATCCAATTTTAAAAATTTTGCGATCAATGTTGGGACGCTTCCTATGATGTTTTTTCCAATGCGTTGTACTGTACATCGACCCTTTCTATAGGTAAGAAAGAATCTTCGCTCCTTTATTCCAGCTGGTCTTAATGTTGTGTACTTTTTTATTAAATTTAAAGCGCCTAAATCTTCTTCAATGATAGTAAAACTTTTGAAGTTGAAGTTTTAGTTTCTGGTACCTTTATAACCAAGACTGTTCCTCTATCTTCAATGTCATCAATAGTCATTTTGACCAACTCATCTCGTCTTAAACCTCCAAAAACACCCATTACCAATATGACTTTGTGTACCAAGTAGATATCATCAGGAGCCTTCTTAATAAATTTTAATATTTGTTCTCCTTCCAAAACTTTAGACTTCTTCGGGACGTATCCTTTCGACTTAACTTTTAAAAAGATATGAGACGATGGTATTGCGAAATGTCTATATTTTCATAGACCATCAACGTAGACCTTAGGGTGGAATACTTGGTCCAGAGAGAGTTCGGACTGTATTTTTCCGACTAAAAATAAGAAAGTTTGTTAAACATATGTATTAAAATAAAATCAATAACTTACCAGTTCCTGAAAATATGCCATTAAAACGGTTTCGGTTATTTGAAGAATTGCGTTCGCATCTTTCCAAATACCAAATATGCCATACTCCCGATCATACTGTTGCCTTGATTTAACTGGCAAAAGATTTTCGGTCGCTTTTATGGCCTTTTCTCTTATATTTTGTGGAATTTCTTCCATTTTGAGCAAATCGTTAAAAAAAATGCCAACTGACTAACTGATAGAAACATCAAAGTCAAACTTAACACCAGTCATTATCTACTTACGTATACAGGTACAGGTGCAACTTATTTTTTATATTGCGAATAAATAATGTAATTAGTCATTGAAAAACTCTTTTTTGGGTAAAACATAAAGCATTGTATGCACCACGGGCTTTACTGGACTATAATGCCCATCAGGTCGAAATCTTCAGGACATTATAGTCCTAGTAACGCCCTTGATACATAAATAGCTATTATATGTCGTTCTTCTTCCTCTTCTGGATAGACCCTGGGCTGCCTAGCTGGCGGAAGTGGCTGCGTTTATTAGTTCGCATCCTGCCTGTACAGGTATTATTCCAAGTTTTTGAAAATATTTAAAGAAACCTTATTTTCAATGACTTGTCTTTAGATAGGTTTACCAAACATATATTTGTTATTGCCAGACCTTTTATCATTGATAATTATACACACTTATAACTTCTGAACCGTTTGGTGTATTTTGATGAAGTCTGCATTTTTTGACATATCAGTGACTGCTTTAAATGTCAAGGTCACAGCTGTGCGCTAACGCAACCGCTACCACTAGCCAGACAGCCAAGGATGTACCCGAAAGAGGATGGTAAACAACATATCAAAAAAATTAGCCAACCTAAAATTATCGTTTTCCCGACGTGACGTTGCTATCTCCCGGACTAAGAGGACAAATGAATCAAAAATTTTTGATTTTAAAATCGACATTTTTGGAAAACTGGTCGCATAATCTAAATCTAAGAAATACAAAATTTTACTTCAATTGTTGTGATACAGGGAGAGTTATAAGTAAAAATGGTGGTATTGACTTCTAAAATTCTACAGCTTAAGTAAAATAAACAAAAAATATATATATATATTTATTTAAAACTTATAACAAAGCTTTATTTCGACGTAACACGGTTATTCATTTTAAAGTAAACAAGGCCTTTTTTGAACTTCCCTGTACTTTTCTAAAAACGAATGTAGCCATTTCGTGTATTTTATTCCCTAGAATTTAATAATCTAGCACAGCACAGCACATTTTTTTTGTCTTGCTGCAAGTTTAAATTTAATAGGTAACTTCAGCCTAGATACTTTTTAACGGTTAATACTGGTTTTCTTTATAAGATTTAACTAACTAACCAGAACTAAAACATCATCGATAATAAATTGTGCTTTTATTGTCTTCTTTTATCAAAACATTATACCTATACTAGAATTTAATAATTTAATTAAAATAACATTTGAATTAAAAACAACGAAGTTACGGCACGAGTGTCGTATTTTTAAATGGAATACCCTGTATATTTTTATATTAATAGATAGAGATTGTCACGAAAAACTTGGTGATATCCCAATATCACCAAGTTTTTCGTAGCTGGGCTTATTTCCTGCGTTTTGATGCAATTTATTGAAAACTGTATTAAACTATAAAGATAGTTTTACCTGAAAAACCTGGCAGCCACAGGTCACAGGTGCTTATTTGTCAAAGTCAAAAATTTTAAAAATATGTTTATTCATTTTTGGAGTAGTTTTAATCAGAAGAACGGCTTCAAATTATATTATGTGCTAAAATGATATTATATATCTATTTCTACACCAAAAACGTAATAAACATATTTTAAAAATTCTTGACTATGACAACTAAGCACCTGTAACCTGTAACAGCCAAGTTTTTTAAGTAAAACTCTCCTTACTCGTTCAGTAACTCCTTTGTTTATCTGATTTTTACGAAAAACTATACAAAATGGCTATTTTGGTTTTTTTTAAAGTGCAGGAAAGTTAAAAAATAAGGCAATGTTTACTTTAAAATGAATAACCCTGTACACAACCTAAAAATAAATAAGCTTTTAAAATATTAAGTAAATAATAAGTTGTTTTAGCGAGAAAACCTTCAAAACTTTGATACTCTATGATTACGTCAAATTAAATTAAGCCACCGTCTTGTTTTTATATCGAGCCACTCCTTTTCTTAAACCTTATATTACATTTTAAGAACTTGGAAATAAAGATGTAAGATCCTATTAAATCCTATTTTTACCAAAATGCCAACACATAACGCAAATAATCGCGGCGAATGTGCCTCGACTTCTGATGTGCGATATACGTTTACGGAAAGTAAGACCGGCTGACACGCCTGAACTGTGACCCCTTGTGCGGTCATACGACATGAATGCACAACTTTAAAGCAGAGAGGGTTGCTTATCTGTCAGATTACATCAATATTTCGGTGCGGCTTGGGACGTGGGCTGTCTATCTTCTGAACAATACCACGAGAAGGCTTGTTTCTGAATACAAATTTTTCCCATTTATTAAAAATATAAACGTTTCATCGGTCATGGACCCGTAAAGTTACGACGAATGTTAAGTGCAGCGCTATAGGGCATTTTGGTCTTTTAATGCTTTGCTGGTGCCTTTTCTATACTCTTAAATTAGTAATATTGGCAGAAAGTATCAGTAACAGGGTGTTTGTTTTTGCACTTTTTTAGCCCTACTGTCTGAACGAGGAATGGGTTATTGCAAAGGCAGTCCTATCAACAGTACATTTTTTTGTCTTACTGCAGCTTAAATTTAATAGGTAACTTCAGCCTAGATACCTTTTAACGATTAACACTGGTTTTCTTTATAAGATTTAACTAACTAACCAGAACTAAAACATCATCTATAATATAATGTGCTTTTATTGCCAAAATTTTATTATCAAAACATTATTGTTGTTTTAAAATGGTTTCCAGTAATATATTAATAGTAGTAGAAAAATATATATATGTAACTTGCAAATATTATTTATTTCTCATTTCTCCTAACGTCAAATGGTATTTGTCAGTTTGACGTTTATTTGTGGTTGGTCTATAAAAGAACTTGTTTAACGACTTATATCAATAAAAAATATATATATTTTCGATTTGTGACAGATTATTTGTCAGCCATGGCATACGCGATATTATAGCCTAGTACGAATTTCTTATCGAATGTGATTTTATTATTAGTTTATTTTACGTATCTACTAAAAATACACATCCATAGAAGCTTCCAAATGAGATTTCAACTTACCCTGATTACCAGATAGCAAAAGTAGTCCAATCGACCAATAGAAACTCGACATGAGCATCGTTAATTTTCTATTGGTCCGGTGCCAAACGACATGTAACTTTCGCTACCTGGTGGTCAGGGTAGGTACTAAAATTTCAGGGTACACTTCTATATATGTGTATTCTTTGGTACCTATTAGATATTTTTATACTTATAGTAAAAAATTGGTGATCTTGGCTATAAAGTCATATTTTGATAAAGCAGTTGTCGAAAACCTATACACATTATCGTATTCACGCACCTTATGCGGCCGGTGCGTATTAGTCATGGGTAATGGCCGTGAGTAAAGTATCATATTACCTGTTTAAAATAACATTAATTATGTATACATTATCTAACAGTCGTACGAAAAATATTTTCTCCAATCATATCTCTTTAACTAAACTACAGTACAAAGACTACAGTAAACAGCACAGGAACCGGTAATTTGATTGGTTTGAATTGCCACAGATGGTCATGCAAAACTGTTACATTGGGGGTCATGGTTAGTCCTGGTTAGTTAAATCTTTTTTAATTAATTTGCTTTAATAGGGACTTTAAAAAGAAAATAACTAGAAGTAACCATGATCCCCCAATGTGACAGTTTTGCATGACCGTCTATGGCGCTTCAAACCAATCAAATTACCGGTTTCCGTGCTTTTACTGTAGTCTCGAGTACAAAACCTTTTAGTGCCTATTAAGTTTGCACGTTTTATCTGAGTTCGTAAAACACGTGTGTTTAGCGCTGCTGGAGGCGAAACGAATTAATTGGCTAAATGGCAGATTCGACATTTAAATGAAGAAAGACTTTGCAGTGCAACACTTGGCACTGGCAAAAGATAACTACAACTGACATTTTAAAAGATGCGCGGCTTTAACTAATGTAACTCTTTCAACCAATTTATGGTATCCTGTTCGGTACTTGTGTTTTGTGTTGGCTAATAAGAAATGAATTTTTGCCCAACTAATCAATCTCCCCAATTTATTTTATCTTTTATTTTATACCATTTCTATGTTTTGCTATTTCAGTATTTATCAGAAGCATTAACCAGCGTAGGAATAACAAACACTTAATAATTAAAAAAATAAATATAATGATGTTATGACGTGGCGGCAAATAATATTGACCTATAAATTATTAAAAGAAACAAAACTTTTAATAATACTCTTAAATTATATTTAAGATATTAAGTTTCGAAACAATAATCAGATTTTTATTATCTACTAAGATATACAGGGTATTCCAAAAAGTGTAATTTCTGTTAAATGAAACACCCAGTACATTTACCATAAAAATATCTTTTATCAACCTTTAAAAAAATATATCATATTTCATATACCTATCTCGATTAGTTTTCGAAATATGGCCATGCAAATCTAAACTTTAATTTTCAATTTCCATTAGAAATGCAAAAACTTGGAGGATGATTCTGTAGTATCTGTATCTTTTGTCAGAATTCTTTTTTAAGATATACAGGGTACGACAAAAGATACGATTTTTTTAAATGGAATACCCTATTTATTGAAACACCATTTAAAAGATAATTTAAAGAGTGTTACAAGAGTACCATATTTTATAGGTCTATCTTTAATGGTTTTGGAAATATGACCATAAATAAAA
The DNA here is from genome assembly GCA_014170235.1 of Listronotus bonariensis. NCBI lineage: Eukaryota > Metazoa > Arthropoda > Insecta > Coleoptera > Curculionidae > Listronotus > Listronotus bonariensis. The sequence continues at coordinate 111,213 of JACEGR010002671.1, read as the reverse complement.
TTATAGGTCAAGTATTAATGCCTACATAATTAAAATTTGTATTTATTCTTTGGATTTGGATAACCATATTTCCAAAACTAATAAAGATAGATATATTAAATGCAGTTTTTTTTAAAGCTTTTTAAAATATATTTTTATTAGTGATATAATATACAGGGTGTTTCATTAAAAAAATCCTACTTTTGTCCCATCCTGTTTATTTTAAGAGATATTAAAAATCTAATTATCGATTCAGAAAATACAGAATTAACCCAACAAACTGATAAAATTATTTATTTTGTACCCTAAAAATAAAAAAATTTATAATTAAACACCCGGTACGTCTCTATCATGGATAAATATAGTATTTTACAAGGTTGTAAATCTACAATAAAATGAATTTGCATATATGATTTGCTAAAAATCCATCTGGAACCCAACGTCCTACAGTTATCGCCTCTCCTTTAATTTAATGCCCACTTTACTATCCATCGCTAATGATTTTATTAATTACCGCCTTGATTACTATAATAAATACTACCGAAGCGGAAAATAAAAAGTCACTTGAATATCTAATAAACATAAGAGACATAGGTGGGTGTTATTAAAATTCTTTATATCTGTACCCATTTCATAGACCTAAATACGTCGGAAGTCGATAAAACAGCTTGTCTGGTAAAGTTTATTTACGAGTAGTAAGTACTAGAGATGAGCATAAAATCACTACCTGTGAATTATTCACTGTGAATAACAGTTAATGGCTAAACAGTAAAAGATACATTTTTACATAATTACCAAATTAACAATCGACGTCGCAGCACGTAGCAGTACACTAGCAGGCTCAAGAATATTTTACTACTCACTGACTAAGGGTACATAGTAAAAATCGAATCCGATTGGACGAATCGCATTGAAACTAATACAGGGCCCTTTGTCCTAGAATTTATCGTATGCAGACTATTCGGTTCTAAATTCTTTTAAATTTGACAAAGAAAAGTATATACGATGACAAAGAGAGCAAACAAATAAAAATAAACTTCTAACCTCACTTTTGTGAATTTTTTTATTTCATTTCATTTAACTTTATAAAATAAGACAATATAATAACGCAAACCACTAAAGAAACACTGTCACATTATTTTAGCAAATAATTAAGCTAATTTTGTTTCCCACTATTTTATTTCTACACTAATCAGTTGTTTTATCCAACTGTCATTTTTCAAACCTTTTCCAAAACCGTGAATATCGTACAAATATAACCTCCGATCGGACGGAACTCAATCAGATCACTTGAAAAACAGGATTGATTTATGGCGTTCAATCCAATCCCTTAATCAAACTGAAACGTGTTTTGTTGAATCGGATTCAGTATAACGATGTGCCCTTAGTCATTACTTAAAGTTAATAGTTTCTAAAGAATTTATGGTTTCGTCCGTTACTTTGTGACCGTACATTTTAAATTAAAGTGACCATGAACAAAGTATATATTTTGTTTTATTTTATTAATTCAATAGTTTCTGTTTATTATTTATTTTACTAAATAATATTATTATAAAAAAATTGGTTTTTATTCTTATAATTCCTAATTATGTAAATTTAATTAAACACTATAAATAAACAGGTTGCGACGAACCAACAAACATAAAAACTACATTTTATTTTCTGTGAAAAAACGTTGTCTTTTTAAATTTACGTTCACAGTTTAAAATCACTGGTATACCTAGGACTGAAACTTCACAGTTAATATCATATCTGTGAATATTCTAAACTATCAATTTGACAGAAACATAAAATCCCTCATAGTGACACGAAATTACTAGTAAACCCGTCTGTTTTTAAAAAGTATTAGGCAATTTTAAAATTTACATTAAATGTGTATATAAATATGATACAGATGTCTAATGTTTCTTTCACACTGATGTAGCACTTCCGATTTAACCGAAAGTGCTGCAGAATTTGTGATTTTAAACATATTTCCATACAGAAACACACATTTCCAAAACCTTTAACCCTTATGAAGATCATAACAGCCATTCTATTTATTATAGTTATCCTCTAGAATATACATAACAATAAAGGATCAGCGTATAGTCAATACTTAGTATTTAGGATGATGGGAGGGGTATGATATTTAAATTTAAAATTCTTTTTTCTTTAAGGGGGTAAGGTATTTAATTTCAACTCACGTTTTCAAAGTCGGTGCCCCTGATAACTCCAAAACTACTGCACCGATCCTTTTGAAATTTTAAACACTATTTCTGTACATCATTTACGAGGTAACGCTGTCGAGTTTTTTTAAGCGCATTGGTTTAAGGGGGGTAAGGTATTCAATTCACAACTCACGTTTTCAAAGTCGGTGCCCCTGATAACTCCAAAACTACTGCACCGATCCTTTTGAAATTTTAAACACTATTTCTGTACATCATTTACGAGGTAACGCTGTCGAGTTTTTTTTTTCATAATTTTGATTTTGCAATAACAAATTAGCCGATTTTTTCCCACAAAATTGTGTTTTTCACTTCAAAGTGTTCGAAAAAATGAAAAAATTTGGAAACAAAAAAACTCGACAGCGTTACCTGGGGAAAACTATTATCTAACGAATGAACTTTGATTTTTTGATTTCGGATGATCCAGCACCAAGTTATGAGGGGCACCGCAATTCAACTTTTTTCGAGACACGTCCGAACAATTGCTGCCATTGCCGTATTTTTTAATATTTTTTGTAAAATTTGATGAAACATTCTTCGAATGTCATACTTTAATGTACCATTGGTTGAGTAAATAAATTTTAACTGTGTCGTCAGAAAAAATCACGAAAACATGGCTTTTTTGTACGATTTGACCTTAGCCCCCCTTAAATTGTACCCAAAAAGTATTAAAATAATTTTTTAAAAATATTTGTGCGTCTTCTAGTGTTATACAGAGTCTTTCTAAAAGTACCAAACGCTTCCACAATATCTTTGGACCAAAATAAAACGATATAACACAAGCTTAGTCAAAAGCTATATCGTTTGCAGGATACAGGGTGTTAAAGTGGGGTTACCCGTAAATTTTGTAATAAATAAATAAATTAATAAAGTTTCCATGTTATTTTGGTTAATTTTTACATAAATTTTTTATAATCAGATTATTTTTCCAAAGATCGGGCTTCAGGGGTTTTTAGAGTAAGGAATCAAAATTTGCTATCGTTTTTGTTGTAAAATTTAGAGAGAGCCACCTGCGGTTTTTTGCTATGGTTTAAATTGTCATATTTTTTTCTTTACTAGTTTATGGCTGTATTAAAAAAATAATGTAATTATATTAAATATATTTAGATTAAAAGTTTTTTCCCATTTCTTCACCCTTTATCTTGACCACCCGATAGTCGCTAAAAAGTCTATACAAAATGCTACCACTATTCTTGACAAAATACATTGACTTATTAAATTCATCTTAGTTGAAAAGTTAATTATTTGCGAGATACAGAGTTTTAAAGTTTTCATTTTATATTTTACCAACCTGTATCTCGCAAACGATCAACTTTTCAACTAAGGTAAATTGTACAGACCTTTTAGAAAAACCTGGGTGGCCTAAATAAAGATTGAAGGATTACTTTTACCTGGAATATTTTTAAAACGTTTGATCGTCGCAATAATAACTAGGTATACTTTTTTTAGAAAATATGTTAATATGGAACTTTTTACAAGAGCTGTAATATCCAGAGGAAAAAAATACCTTATTTTAAACATAGGTAAAGGATTGCGGGTGGCTTCCTTTACATTTAAAAACAAAAATATGAGCAGATTTCAATTCCACATTCTAAAGAACTTTCCAATAAAAAGAATGTTTTAAAATAATTAAAATTTGACATACTGGGTTAGAACTTCCACCAGTCTTCCTTTGTCTGCAGCGGTTTTGCAAAACCTTTATCTCGTCAACCATCAAATTTGTGACTAAGGTAAGTTGCGTTAAAGCGTTCTATTTTAGTTAAATGGATATTGTGGTAGAATTTTGTACAGACCTTTTAGAGACACCCTGTATTTTAATTTACCACAGAGTTTAATAAATAAATTTTGACTGTGTTGTCACAAAATGCATGCATTAGCAAGAACTAAACCCTACCGCCCTTCCCCCTTTAAATGGCTAATTCACTATATCGGTTAGTATGATATTTAAAACACCTCAGGGTATAAAACATTAAAAAATGAAAGGATAAAAATAATTATTTGGGATGCCTAATAAAAAAATTAATTCAAATAAAATTCACACAATGACTTGGCATTCTAAAACAATGTAAGAAATTGGCTAACCAATAAATTTCAAATGTAACAGAATTATTATTTATAGTGACTATTAGAAATTAATATTTGAACACGGAATTCGCGCTGGCAGGTGTAAAAGAAAGTATGACTGGTCTACAAGAATGGTGCCCTAAATTTTGTAACAAGAAACTCTCTAAAAGACCTACGCTTACTTCTTTTTCCTTGTATGTATTATTTAGCCTTAGGGATATGCTTGTTTAAGTGTAAACATTTACTATGTATCCATTTAGCGAATTTATAGATATTATAATGCAAATATTTCACGCAGTTGTGCTGACCTTATTTCATATGCACAATATATTGCACTTTAAGCTTAAACTGGTTTTACATTCATCTAACTTTTTGACAAATAAGTTGGACCAAGTTTACTTTGACTAACTTTGACAGTGCTAACAAAAGTTAGTGCCAGATATTTCTAGCGCCAAGGGTAGCTGGCGCCAAAGGTAGCAAAAGCCTATAGTAGCTCGGCGCCAAAGGTAGCTGACGCCACTATTCTATAGAAAGTAAAGTTATATTGTAATTCTTCTTTTTCCTAGGTAGCCCCATGTCTACTTAAACAGCAAATTGGATATCAAGTTTGGTAATTTGTTTGAACGATTAGAACACGTCTATTTTTTTCTGAAATATTTGATGTGATACTATCAACCTAATACACCGGATTAAAAAAATCATAAAACACTGTCTGATAGGCATAAATACTGCTTAAATTGTTTTAGTTCTGTAAGTTTAAATTTTTTTAATCAGTTTTAAGCCAGCTGTTTAATTTTTGATACCTCCAAAATCAGTTTCATGAAACTTTCTGATACCTCTGTAACATTAATAAAGTCATTTAAAATGGTATTCTTTATAAATTTTTCAGAAAAAATAAATTAAAAGTAGTTTACTCTTGGTGGTAAATAATCATGTTTTTAAAGTTTTGCGAACCTTTTATACAAAATTAAATTTTCTCTTGGTGAATCATATTTTTTTACAAGAAAATTTGACATTTTGATAAAAAATAAATAGTATGAAGCTATACCATTATTTTATCATATAAAATTATGGCCTTAAGTTTCTTGATTTACTTTTAATTTACCTTGTATAAGAAACAAATTATTAAAAAGTTAAGTATAATTGGCTGGTGCGGGACTGCGTAATTGCCCTGGAAGAGGTGGGTGCGTCCAACAAGCTAACCATTGCCTGGGTACCAGGACACGAAGGCCACGAAGGCAATGAAGAAGCCGATAAATTGGCAAAGGAGGGGGCTGGTAGGACAATGGTAGGTCCTGAGCCCTACTGTGGTATTCCATCATGCCAGGTAAGGTCATCCATTAGATCATGGATTATGAGGGAATCACAAGACTGGTGGAGGAGAACACCAGGACAGCGTCAGGCGAAAGTGTTCATCAAGGCTTACTCGCCAGAATTTACAAAAGACCTTCTGAATTATAACCGGAAGGCGGTAAGAATAATAGTGGGTCAACTGACAGGTCATTGCTGACTGAATAAACACCTGGAAACTATGGGCCTGGCAGTAGAAAACCTATGTAGGTTCTGCCAGGAGGAGGAAGAAACCGCAGAACACGTATGGTGCTACTGCGAAGCCCTTTGTCGTCTGCGGTTTGCAAGGCTGGGTGAAGAAAAACCTAAAGCGGCAAGATATACCAAGGGGCCAGTTTCAAGCTTGTGGAGTCTGATTAAACAGACCGGCTTGGATAGCGTGCTCTAACCTATGGACGGAGGACACACAATAAACCTGAGCAGGTTGCAGTGTTAAAGGATATGCAATCCACCTCCTAATCTAATCTAATCTAATCTAAGTATAATTGTGTCTCTAGAATAACACTAAGGATTATGATGGTAACTAAAAAATTATTTTTAGATAATAAGATAATTTACTTAATCCACTGGTATTTAAAATGCAATCACAAAGTAACAAGTATTATCCTTTTTTTCGTAACTAAAATAAAACAACCTATGTCCATCACATGCCATAAAATAACGCGCAGACAACTTAGAAATGCAAATATTTGAAGCGCATAAAATTTACTATTATACACCGCTCGATCGCTCCACTACTCATTTTCCACCAGTAAAACTAAAATGTTTCCTCATAAGATAAAATCTAAAATTAACAGGAACAAATCTGAATCCTATGATACAGTTCCATAGATAAACAGACATTTTAACATATTGCAATATCAAGTAAAATAGTTAGTTAGATAGTTAACAAACTGGCACCTGGTACAAAAAAATTTGCATGAAATCAAAGGCAAATCAGCAGTAGGTCCGTAATTATTATTATTTATCATTAAATCCCAGCTGGTTAATGTTAATAAACCAATTAATATGCCTTCGGAATGTTGTTATGGGTTGACCGATATTTAACATATATCATTGAATCGTAAAAAATGATTTTATTACTGCGAGCTTTGACAATAAACAAAGCTTAAACGGTGATTTTGAGGTATTTGATGGATGGTTTATTGTGACTTTGGTTGGTGCGGTGAAAATTATTACGCAGTTTGTCTCCACGGGATGCCTATTATATTTTATTTTAAATTTGGTCATTGGTTTATTTGTATGTTTATGAAATTGTTTTAATTTTCTAAGACTAGAATTTTAGCACAGTTTTAGTTTTCTCTAATATCAAATTATGTATTTATGTAGGGTGTTTGGAAATGTTAGGTCATTAATGATAGGGGTGATAAAGTGAGCGAAAATAATGTTAGTACTTAATATAAAAAAAGGTATATTGCGCTTCGTTCGGAAAATAATTTTAAAGTTTGGAATTAGATAAAATATATTTTAATTATAACTGTGGAACAGTTTCCACAGTACCAATGATATTTGGGCAACTAAATAACATTATATTAATGCTTCTTTTCTAGGTAAACATATGTTCACTTAGTTCAAATCATATAGGGTAAAAGGATTTTTTTTCGTTTAATGTATTTATTTTTAAAACTGGTGAAAAATTTGACATTCTGCTTTGACTGTTTGAATCCTCTATCATTTTTGTTAAAAAAAGGTATATTATTTAAGTTGACATCTTAAAACGTTTTTCATAAAATCACATTTTAAATTCAAAGAGACCAGCATTTTTTATGTAATAAAAATTCCATTTTTAAGATATTTATTTAAATATTGTATTATAAAAAAACAATCTTTATTCGCACTATGAAGTTTAAAGAGCAAACTCACAATTTCTACTAATTTTACCACATTTACCTCAATAATTTTTCTAAAAAATGGATTCTCATAACCAAAATTAACCTAAAGCTAAGGAATAGTATACCGCAAAGAAAAATTAAAAATAATTAATAGTTTAAAAACTAAAAAACACGCTTTTATATGCAACCGAACTAAAAATTAGAAAATAATTTTTCATTACAAAGAGTTTGTCACTTCAGAATAAAAGCGTGGGGTGCTTAATATATTAAATGTTATAATTATTCTATTTGCAAATATCTATGAGGGAAAAGTTATGAAAAAATAGTAAAATGCACCCCACGCTTTTATTCTGAAGTGACAAACTCTTTGTAATGAAAAATTATTTTCTAATTTTTAGTTCGGTTGCATATAAAAGCGTGTTTTTTAGTTTTTTAAACTATTAATTATTTTTCATTTTTTAGTTTCTGCTACTCTTGACAAAATGGCGAAAAAATTTTTTAATGAACAAGAGTGGCACATTTTAAAATTTTTTCCAACAGATTGCAACTCACTAAAAAATTTCTTCTTCATTAAGTAGCAAAGTTTGAAATTTTGCCAACAGGTGGCAACCTAGGTGTTGTTTTTATATTTTTATAATATAAAGGAAATTTTTTTTTCCTGGCGATCCAAAAAAGAATGTTAATTTTTATTAATTGCACATTATGTATTATGTATACATTACACATAATGTAATTTTTATTATTTAATCCTTGAACTAATGGTGCAACTAACCCTATATTTTTATTTTTCATAAAAATTAAACACTCATGGTGCAACTAACTAAATTGTGTAAAAACTAAAAATTTCTTCTTCATTTAATAGCAAAGTTTGAAATGTTGCCAACAGATGGCATCCTAGGTGTTGTTTTTATAATATAATGGAATTTTTTTTCCCGGCGATTCAAAAAAGATAACGGGATACTGTTTTTAAATTATTGCATCTTCATCGGTCCTTGACACGTGTGCAAAGTTTCAAAGAAATCGAATAGCTGGAAGTTGGTTAAAATTAGGCTCAAAGATTCCGTTACATAGATAGATAGATAGATAGATGGATAGTTACAACCCAAGTTAATAAAAGCGTGTTAAAAAAGGCCAAAACATAAACCAACAACAAACATTATTTTATAAAAAAAGCACTCAATCCAGAGATGGTTTTTAATGAATTTTCACCTCCTTAACAGGAATCCATGGTCAGTTTTGCTCCATGACCCTTCTATTTTTAAATTATCGCTAAAGAAAACCACCAAATTTGCGTTTTTTTATGTTCTTTTAAAACTAGCAAAAAATTGTGACCTAAATGCAAAATTCTGGCTGAATTCTGAATCTAATTCGTATTTAACTAGAAGGCAGAAATACAACGAAAACAATTTCGGCAATCTTTGCAAAAATAATAATTTGGTAGGAAAAAATACGATTCTAAATTCAATTTTTACATACCCGAAAAACATACTTTATTATGGCGGCGCTGTTTATATAGATGTGTCGTCACCAATAAATAGAGGTGCGTTTCTCTTTCACAAAAACTGTCAGCATGCAAAGCGGCAACGCAACCTCTAGTAGGTGTATGCTCTAAAGGTACCTCAAATTACAATTTTGAATTTGTGATATTAAACGCACTTTATCTACTTATGACGTCATTTCCTCTGATTGTTGTTTCCAGATTTATTTTATAAAAACTAAATATTAACTTTTATTACATTATATTTATTTAAAATAAATACGGTTTTTAAAATAAATAAATCTTATTGCAACAGTCATTTTGGAATGTTGTCATCATGCCTATTGCTGCATCAGTCGAAAGGATAGTTTTCTCACCTGTAAAACTCCAGTTAAAATTTGGTAAATTCATTCCTCGCTAACTCATTCAACTTCGTACGGTATTCAAAACGTATTTGTGTATTTCTCTTTATCTTTTTTATCTGGAAAAATCTCGTTCGTTTCTTTATTTCTACGGAGAATTTTGACTGTGGAACTAATGCCTGCAGAAGTTTTTTCTTTTCTCTTTAAACTTTAAAAGTTCCGTATTACATAAACTTCATCATCATCATCATCATCAATCAGCCTGTCTGTGTCCACTGTTGAACATAGACTTTCCGTAGTCTAGTCAATTGCTGTCGATCTTTTGCTGCACACATCCAGTTATGTGCTAATTGCTTAATATCATCTATCCATCGTGTAGGTGGACGACTTCTGCTTCTTAAGGCATCCTGTCGTGGTCTATATTCAAGAATCAGTCTTGTCCATCGTCCATTTGTTGTTCTTGCCACATGTTAAGACCAGTTCCACTTTAACTTTGTAATTTGCTCAATTGCGTCAGTCACTCTAGACAGTTGGCGAAGTCTCGTATTTAAGACTCTGTCTCTTAAAGATATACCTAACATGGACCTTTCCATGGCTCTCTGTACAACTTAAATTTTATTTACGACCTTCTTAGTTTGTGTTAAGGTTTTCGCTCCGTAAGTTAGCACAGAAAGAACACACTGGTTAAAGACCTTTTGTTTTAAACAATGTGGAATCTTTGACTTTGGAATGTTGCTAAGTCTCCCAGAGGCTGTGCAACTAAGACCAATTCCTTTCTCCAGTTCCCGAGTTTGATTGTCTCTGCCGATTAAAATTTCGCCCTAGGTATTTATACGAGCTTACTTGTTCAACATGATTATTACCCAGAGATATTTGGTCTCTTAACACTAAGTTGGTCATAAATTAGGTTTTACTGAGGTTAATTTTTAAACCAACTGTTCTAGATGCAGTATTAAACCTGTTTAGCATTTCTCTTTCTTCCTCTATTTTGTCTGTTATAAGCACAATGTCATCTCCAAATCTTGGGCGGCTGAGCATCTGGCCATTTATGTTTAAACTCATATTATTAAAATCGACTCGTTTAAACATGCATACACCCCTTTCGATGGGAAAGTTTTCCCGTACATTCGTGCAGTTTTACACAAGCCTTGGCACCCTTGTACACGTTTTTAATAATATTTATATATCTGTGATCTACGCGACATTCTGTTAGTGCATAAAGCATTTGTTTTTTATTCATCTGGTTGAATGCTTTCTTGTAATTAATAAAAATGAGCACTAAGGGCTTATTATATTTTGTGCATTTTTCAATAACATTCTTAACAACTTGCAGATGGTCGCTTGCGCCAAATCCTGGTCTGATAAAAGTTTAATTTGTTGGCGATTCGTTTAGCAATGATGCGCATAAATAATTTATACATTAACTAACTATTACTTTATTTAAGACACCCGTGTTACGTTACTACTAAGGACTTACAAATTCGTTACTGAATAGCTCTATATTGAACAAGACAAACCGTTTATGTTCTTTGTTTTTAAATTTTATCTGCAAGAGTCAGTTGGTTACTGCTGATGACTAATTTTTGTCATTCGATAGCAATCGCCTACCACCTTCCTTTTAACGTAATTTCCATATTTCTTTCCATATCCTGTTTATCTTAACGCGCACATACTAAACTTCTTATATATTCAAATGCTTTACAGCAAATAATTAGTTATAATCTTAAACAATATAAATATCCTAACGAGCAGAATCTCAAAGTAAAGGCGCACCCATGTTATGTTGAAAACCAGAAGCTGGTTTATGGCTATCTTGTAAAGCAATCACCAGCATCAAATATGACTGGATAAAATTGACATATTATCTGACAATTGTTTTATAAAAAAATATATAATGCAGGTGTTACAATAGGCCTTGAAACACTATAACAAATTAATTAATTATTTTTACTAAATTAAACATTTTGTAGAGCAAAAACCAGCGGGTATCCGATACTAAAATAAAAAAATCGGTACCTTATTTTAAATCTAAAAACTTTAAATTGATTTGTGCGAAACTAAAGATTTGATATATGTTATTTATTTGGGTACTCGCCAAAATTAAAAAACCATAAAATTCCAAAAAAAACGTTTTAATAAGTAACTCAAAAAATAAAAATCGACGTTTTGGTGGCAAGTCTGCCACCGTTGTCAAGATAAAATTAAATTAAAATAAAAAATTTAAAAATTAATTATTTTTTAGGTGAAACTTTTTAAAAAATTTTAGCTTTTTTTAAGGAGATTCTGAAAACTTTTGACATTAGGTGTCAAAAATGTTTGTTTGGTTATAGTGTCATAGTGACGTGCATGACTGGTTGCTGGTGTTTTTATTATTTAAATTACAAAAAAAAGTTATAAGTTAATTGATTTTGAGTTTTCCTGAAGAGACTTCAGCATGTAGCAAAGTTAACCATGTGTTATTTAAATTAACAGATATTGATGCTACACATTTGTCTTTATTTAATAATATGTATGCACTTTCTTTAATTTTGCGTTATTTAGAACAAGTTTTCTTTGCTAAAGTGCTCACAGCATTCCAGTTTATTCTGTGATTGTTTTCAAATGCATGTTGACAAATTTTAGATTTGTGGAAATCCGTGTTTTGTATGTATGTTTTGTGTTCTTTTATGCGTTTAGCTAATGGCCTACAAGTTTCCCCATATAAAATTTATCACATTTACAGGTATTGTATAGATACTATAGATATTTTGTTCTTTCATTTATGTTGTGTGGTTTTGTTTTTGTTAATTGAGATCTTATAGTGTTTTGTGTTTTAAAGATTGTGCGAATATTAAATTTATATCCTATTCGTTGAATTTTATTTGATATGCCGGGAATGTATGGTAAAAATAAATTTGTAATGGGTCTATTTTAAATTTGTCTTAGGTTTAGATTATTAAATTCAAGAAAACATTTGTTTATAAAATCAAGAGGATAATTATTTTGAATTAAAATATCTTTAAAAAATCTTTTCCAGTGTTTGTATTTTGATTAGTACAAATTATTTTTAATTCTATCAAATAGACTTTTTACAACAAAAAAATTTAATTTCAAGTCTTTTTATTTTAATTTAATTTTTTCTTGATAACGGTGGCAGACTTGCCACCGAAACGTCGTTTTTTAGTTACTTATTTAAAACTTTTTTTGGATTTCTTGGTGTTTTAATCGTGGCGAGTACCCAAATAAATAACATCTATTAAATGAATCCGACTAAACAATACAGAATATATCTTCAACTGAAGATTTGGCAACATCGTCGATATCAACTCTGAATTCGGAGTATGGTCTACCCTGGAGTACCGAATTTCGTCTAGTTTGGTTCAAAATTCTCCCTATTAAGAAACGAGTAAAAACTATAAATTAGGAGAAGAAGGTACTCGAACAGTCATACTTAAACCAATAATAATTACTACTTTAGTTCCTGGTCGAGTAATTAAAACCAATCTAATTAGGTTAACATACGTTTAAGGACAATATAACTGTAAATACAATGGTGTTATTATATGCATACATGTTGTATTTAACTTCCATATCAGACGAACCACATGATAAGCAAACATTAAACTACTGTGAATTTAAATATTCTTCCGCAAATCTAAGACTTATAAATTGGTTATGCCACTTAAATTACAAAATACAAAGCCCATAATTAACGACTTGTTATAATATTTCTAAACTCTTGAATGGATTAACACGTTTAATCTTAAATATTGCTAAAAAGGATGGTCGTAGCAAAGCATAGAAGATTTTTTTAATAGAGCCGTATTATACAGGGTGGGCCACACACATACGTCCAAACTTTAAGGGCTAATTCTACACTGAAAAATATGAAAAAAAAGCTTTGAAAAATTTGTCCTAAACGTCTTAGTTTTTGAACTACAGGGTGTTAATTTTTTTTTAATTATTGTTTTTTTATAATAACTTTCATACCATTTCAGATATTTTTAAAAAATTTGGGGACGCCTTTTATGCACCAAGACACATTGGCATACAAGAAAAAAATTAATTATTACCAGTGTCGTCCATGAGGGGTTTAAGGGTAATATTTTTTAATAAAAAACGGTACGCCACTGCATTTTTTAAAATAAAAATAATTTTAAAAATTCTCATTAGGTTTGAAACAAATTTGATCTCTTGACTTTTTATTTGACGCACGGTTTTCGCGTAAATACATAAAAACAATTTCTCGGCATGGTCAAATCCATATGTAAACAGGGAATAAATATTATCGAAGGTAATTTTTCACTGTAGAATTTGATTATTATCCATGCAAAATATCCGTGCCGAGTAATGGTTTTTATTTATTTACGCCAAAACCGTGCATCAAATAAAAAAAGTCAAGAGATCAAATCTGTTCCAAACTTAATGAAACTTTTAAAAATTATTTTTATTTTGAGAAAATGCAGTGGCGTACCATTTTTTATTTAAAAGAATAATATCCCTAAACCCCTTATAGTACGACACTGGAAATATTATTTTTTCTTGTATGCCAAAAATGTGTTCTTGGGTGCATAGAACGCGTCCCCAAATATATATTTTATTTAATTTTTTACACCCTGTACGTTCTGCAAAACTATGACGTTTAGGAAAATATTTTTATATGAAGTTTTTTTCATATTTTTTAGTGTTGAATTAGCCCTTAAAATTTGAATGTATGTGTTTGGCCCACCCTGTATAAGGAAAAGAAAAATTATGACATAACCAAATAACTACAGATGGGGTCTTTTACATTAAAAGAAAAAAACCTCAGCAGTTTTTGATTCCTTACTTTGAAAAACACCCTAAGCCTGTTTTTTCCAAAAATTTTTATAATAAAAAAATCGTTTAAAAAGTAAGTAAAATAAAATGAAAACTTTGACGCAGTGTCTCTCGCAAACTATCAACTTTTTGACTAAAGTAATTGTGGTAACCTTTTGTACAGATCTTTTGAAGACTGCCAGGTGACCTAGATAAAGAGTAAAGAAATGAAATGGAAAACTGTTGCATGAATTAACAGGTTTAATCTTAAATATCGCTAAAACGGTTGGTAGTAGCGATAATTACCAGGTATGCCTTTTTGTGCCAAACATATGAGATTGATGAAGTTTTGAGTCTTTTAACATAAACAAATGACTACGTTAATCATGGTTTAAAATTTTGCATATGTAACTTGGGCAGAGTTTAGGTACAATTTTTCCATATTTCGAAAACTGTTAAAGATAAATATATAAAATGTGGTATTTGTGTAAATATTTTAAAAAACCTTTTTAACAATGACCTAATAAACAGGGTTTTCTATTTAAAAACATTTCATTTTTCTTTAGTTTCTGACTTTCATTTGTTTCCTGTGTTATGCTTAAAAGATATAAATAAAAAATATAAAGCTTTTATACTAAACATTTTTATTTTTTTTCGTTATAGTTAAAAGTGGCTAAAAAATATAAATGAACACCCTGTACACCCCACAAAAAATTAAGACTTCTTGGTTCCGGGATATAATGAACCCCCAAAAAATAAAATTTAAATTTACGTTATGGCGTCTAGGATCATATACGTGATGTAAATTTTTATTGTAAGCTTCAAATAAATGATAAAAATAAAATATGTTTTATCAGATACTATACACTACTACAAGGTTTAAAATTTTCAAAAATGTCCGTCTGTCACCCAGATTCTTGGAAAACTAGTCACTTGGGTAACTGGAGCTAACCAGAACTAACCAGAATTTAATAGTTGTTAATAAATTATGGTGTTTTTGATAGTATTTGATCTAAATATTATTGTTAGCATAAAAAACAAAAATAAACTTTATTTAATCGGGCAGTTCAAAGTTTAAAAAGTTCAAAAAAGATCGCCGGGCAACATGTCTCTTAAAAAATCTGTCACTTGGATATCTAAATTGTTGTCCATAGGACAATTTGATTGTCCTTGAATTATGGTAATAGAGCTTAATAATTAACAAGTTAGTTAGCTTAGTTAGTAGTGACTTTGCCCTCTGACCCTGGTGTTGTAAGTTTTAATTATTTTTAGAGTGTACATCAGACGTACCAGACGGATTTTTCTGGTTTTATCGTTGAAACTGTTTAAAGTGCTTTGCTTATTGCAAATTATCTGATAACTACCTGTTATTAAAATAAATAAACATTACAAAAAAAAGTTTATAAAAATATGAAAATATTAAAACCAAGACAAAAAACTTGGTTGACCTATATTTTTTTAATTTCAATTTTAATATGTCTCCCCAAGTAGAGGTAACCAAATGTTATTAAAAATAACAGATGTGTCTTTAAAAGTTATTAGTATTTCCAAACATCTTTTCATTTTCGATATTATTAAAAATGTCGTTAGTTAGTCTTGAGCAAAAACCACATTTTTTTAAGCCTTGTAGATGACTGATATAATTAATTATCGGATTATTGCTTTTTGGATTTTGGATCACCTCAAACTTTAACTAAACAGTAACTTTTGTTGTAAAATAAATTATAAAAATGCTTTTTATATAACGCCAATTTACGTAGACACACTTGTCTACTCTTAAGGATGTTCTTTTTGACTTCATAATTTAATGGACGTAACATACAAAGTTGTTTTATGCAAAACGTATTCTTTAGGCTTTTTTTTCTCTTGGGTCTTAAAAAAAGGTGTAAGTGTGGTAAATTATAACTTCGTTTCTATTTTTCTTCAGTTTTTATAATGAGCAAAAACTTAATTGTATATTTTTAACTCCATAACCATTATAATTTTTTTTTATTAAAGCATTACAGAAAATCTAATAAATGGTCACTACCTATGAATTAATTCCGAATAAATCATAATTTTAAAAAAATCTTTACCTGGAAATATTGAAAATGAGATCACGCTTTTAAGATTACCATATATCATTATCAGTTTTCCTTTCTATTGTAACACTTGGCACTTGTTTTCCATATTTTATGAACTAGAAATGTATGGTTGAAATTATTCTTATTTATATTTATGTTTTCTTGCGGTCATTATTTTTGAATTCTGAATTATTTGTGACGTTGTTAGAATTCAAGCAATGCGCACTTTTAGTCAGACTGGTAGAATGGAAGAAAAGGTTACATTCTTAAAAACTTAAATAACTAGAATTTTTAAAGATAATATTATTATACATATACAAGGTGCAACAAAATGTGTTTAAGAAAATTTAAGGAAAGATTCTACATAGAAAATGTAAAGAAAGCTCATATAAACATGGATTTGCAAGATCTTCTTTTTCAAGATATAGGGCGGTTACTATTACTGTGGTTTTTACCTATATATATATATATATATATATATATATATATATATATATATATATATATATATATATATATATATATATAATATTATTTTTGTTTTATGTTTTTCTTGATTAATAAAAAAATATTATTTAGTAACAGCTATTTACCAGTCAATAATTTTGCTCAAGAAATTGCTACCTTTCTAGATTTATAAAACAAAAAAAATCAATAGTTGGCACAATAGTAAAATTCAGTTTTAAAAATCGTAACGTAAAATACTACAGTAATTAGGACAACCGAAAAATCTGTTAACTACTTTTATGGAATGGCCTCTTTCAAAATTTTAAATGTGAATTATGAAAATTAGGAATTTTGTCATTATTTTTTAAAATAAACTCACAGTGTCTATATTTTTAAAAAGCTTGTAAAAAGACAAATTATTCTTTTGACAAATATACACAGTGTTTCATTTGAAAAATCCAACAATGGTCATTTTAAAAACAATATCCAATACTTAAAAAATTCTCACTACGCTACTGTATTCTACCTAAAAATTTATATAAAAATCCATTTTTACCTTTTTGATAAGTTGTGAGTTACCTAAGGGAACCAGGAGTACTTGAAAATGCAATTTTTGTGCTACTTTCATATATTTTTGGGTTCAAATAGGCTTAAAAATAAAAATTTTTTGTTTCTTAATATTTTTGGGTACCTTGTTATGTTTTTTAGAAAAAAAATAAAATTCGGTAAATTACATATTCTTGTATTGTACAAGAAACATTTGGGCATTTTTATGACATTGATGTCATTTTGTTTTTTTGTTTTAAAGCAAGGCGCAATTTACAACGGCTGTGGCTGGAAGGGGTAAGGGGTGCATTTTAGGACACATTATGAAAAAAGTCCTATTTTTCTTTCCAATGTTTGTAGTAAATCTTAACACATAAAACACTTTTTAACATTTAGTATAGTTAGTTTTAAATTATATTTTATTGTTATTGTTGCTACACGCTATACCCTTATTTTTAATTGGCAAAGGAAGACTAAGTAAAAAAACCTTGTTTATTATTTTAAAAATTACTTCATTATTAATTTTAACCTAAGTGCTTAACTAAAGTATCTTTAGTTACAAGTTTCCTTTTTTTAAGTCCGTTAAAAAGTTAAAACTTGTAACTAAAGATACTTGAGTTAGGCACTTAGGTTAAAATTTATAATGAAGTCATTTTTTAAAATAATAAACAAGGTTTTGTTAAACTTAAAAAGGAGGTTTTTAATTCGCCGGTATATATATATATATATATATATATATATATATATATATATATATATATATATATATATATATATATATATATATATATATATTTATATATATATACATATATATATATATACATATACATATATATAAAAAATATATATATATATATATATTTAATTATTTAATGATATTGATTTTATGAATTTGATTTGGCTTTAACAAAGCAATCCCAATTATAAGACCAAACATACCTGCACGAAGTATTTTAGTAGGTTGAGTATGTACTACAGAAATACAGTTACATTTTGTAATATTTTCAACGTTATAACATGTTCGCTTTAAACACATATTATACAATTGTGCACTGTTCTCTAAATTTAAAAGGCAGTAGCAACACCTAATGCATGTTTTGTGGACTCACGGTAAACTATGTGGAAGGTTAGAAGGTTTGCCAATGTTCGGTCGTGACTACTTAATATTTATACATGTAACAGGTATCCTGGAATGTAAGATGTCTAACTTTAGTTAGTAGTTCGATAATATTTTCAAAAACAATTTTTTAAACCCCAAAATAAAACTAAAATAATAATCTTGCGTTTTAATAAGGAATCATGGAGATATTGCATACCGGAGGGTGCGTCGCCGAGCGAAACTTAGGAATTCCCTTGTAAATTTTAAGGGGTTAATGTATTGGCTTCCATGTACATTTTACAGAAAAAATGTAAGATAACTTTTGAAGAAACTAATATGACAAGCCCTTGTGCTAAGTTTCAAAAATTTTAATAAGCGAATTTAATTTATTTAATTAGATGAAATTGTAAAATTACCAAATTTTCGGTTCAGGTTAAACCCAACAGGCAACAGCCACCAGCAAACAATTTGTTTGGGGCTTTTTTAAATTTTCTTTCAAATACTGACTGTCATTGATTACTGATACCCTTCCTCATGTCACTAATAACCTTCATTTTACAGATGCTTGTTTGGTTGTACCTGAAACGGAAATTTGGTAATTTTTATTAACTTTGACCAATCGCCATTAAGAATTGGTATGCTAAATATAAATTTTAAGTGGAAAAATTACTTAACAACTGTGAACTTAGCTGTCAGCAGTTTTTCCGGAAAAAAATCAAAAAAATTTTATACAAGTTTGACAAGTTGCAACCTATATTGCTTTAATAGTACGAGAGTTGGTGAACCCTTCGAGTAACGTTAAACCTGTGGGGCTAGAAATTTGTAAAATGATGAGTCATAGCATGCTAAGTACTAAAATCATCACCTGGCAGGCATCAGCCGTGCACATCATCACCCTGTATATATTGGAAAGTTTAAAAAGATATTTAAAACAAAACACTTAAAGCTGTAAGCTTAAAATTTTTCTAGGAATTAGTTCATTCATAGTAAGGTAAAAAAATTGACAGGCGTACAAGTACCTGCCAGGCGAACTAAAAGGTGTGGCTGATTTGGATGGCCATATTTTCAAAACTAATAAAGTTAGATGTGCCTAATGTGGTGTTTTCCTAAAGCTCTTTTAAAGATCTGGTAATTCTGGTGATAATATACAGGGTGAAGGTTTTTTTTTATGAGGCACCCTGTATATTATATTACCATTAAAAGAAGTTAAAAAGAGCTTCAAGAAAATAGCATATTAGGTACGTACAATCTAAGTTAGTTTTGGAAATATGTATGTCAAAAAATATTTTTATTATTTCGGCTTGTGGAAATCGTATTGAATTATACATTTCTCATTATATTTGAATTATTTTATTTAAAATACAATAACCACGCTCAAGCATGTCAAAATTACGTTTTCTTTAACAACTTTGTACCCCTCCGCTTTCTTTACGTCACTCTCAAATTGTCAGATTAGTAAAATATACACTCTTTAGCATGTAATTAACTTACCTTATCTTAATCTGACGCGCAGGCACTTTCTGATAGATACATTTTTGTTTTTTACGATCGTCCCTGTATACGGGGCTCATATTTGGTGGAGGTATTTAATCGGGTACAAGGTATCCTCCGGTATATTTGTCTGACTCGCTGTAGTAACTTCAGAAATCCCCTCTTTGGCTCCCCTACCATTAAGTTTTTTTGTTTTTATTAAAATATACAGAGTAATGATGTGCACGGCTGATGCCTGCCAGGTTATGATTTTCGTACTTAGCATGCTGTGACTCATTACTATACAAAATTCTAGCCTTACAGGTCTACGTTAATCGAAGGGTTCATCAGCTCTGGGACTAAATAAAAAAATGTTGTATTCAAATAAAATGTATATATTGTGACAACGTATTTTTCTTTAACCATACGTCGCCTGGGGTGCGTAACTCGGATGGGGTATTGGACAGTTTAAACTCACTTTAAAAATTAAATAAAAAAATATTATATTTTTGCACCAAATAAAATTACAATTGTACCAGTATAATACTATCAACATCTCCCTTTCTTCCCTTAAACTATTCGGACAATGGGAACACCCAGTATTTTTTCGAAGTCCGGATTCTACTACTCCCTTCTTAAAATTGTCTTTTCTTTAAATATTAAATTTTCCAGTATTTGTTTTGCATTTCCAGGCGACCCAGATTGTTTAATGTTTTTATTTTATTATTATAAGAGTAACCTAGAAAATTGTTTGATTTATACTTTTAAAACCTTGACACCTCACGTATATCTTTATGTAGCAAATTTCCCAATGTTAAGTAACCTAATTAAAATGTATACTTATTTTAAAATTCCCAAAAACGTATATTTATAAAATTCCCAAAATGTATACTTTTGTATACTAGGTGTTCACAATATAACTTAGAAAATATTCTTAACAAAAATCCCTGGTACATGTAATTTTTCTGTGGAATAATTGGAATACTCGTTTTTAAGTAATCAATATTAACAAATAGCATTCGCGAAAGTTGAAAAATCCTCATCTTTGACTCTGATCTTTAAAACCACTCTCGCTCATGCTATTTGTTAAAACAAAATTCTTAGAAACTTGTTTTTCCGAGTTTTTCAGGAAAAAATAAAAATGCACTACCCCGAATAATTTAAGATTCGCTTATTAAAATTTTTTGAAATTTGGCACGATGGTTTGTCAGATTGGTCTTTTTAATTTTTTTTCTTAAATGTACAGGGGAGCCAATAGTTAACCCCCTTTAAATTTACATGATATTTCCTATCTTCCGCTCGGCGACCCACCACCCGGTATAAGGGTATGTGATAAATTATTTGTTGTGTTAATTTTTTTTTGGGTAAAAGATGAAAAGCTTTTCTTTAAACTCAGTATTTTTAAAAGTATTATTTACAGTAAAAATGATATTTTTAAATTTATTTTATGAGTTTCGACCAATGTCGCGGAAACGCAACACCACATTTCTTTGATGTTTTTTAAAATATATTTTTTTAATTTAAATAAACAAAATAAACGTTTCTTGTAATGATTTATTTTAAATTTAAATGGAAAAAAATGGGTTAATCTAAATCTAAAACTCGGAACCATGGTATCTGGTGCTTAAGCTTCATACAAACCTTTGTGGTTGTTAGTAAAAATTAGTTAACAAAAACCGTTTTTAAACTAAATAATATTCACACTCTATTTTAAAAAAATAAAAGCAGATGATTTCTAGATTCCGTAATAACCCAGTAAATTTTTTGGTCGAAGGATTATCAATTTTCTTCGAAAATAATGCGGTCTCGCAGTGTTATTACCGACTGTCGGTGAACCGCAATAAATAATTGAAGCTATTTTACGAGAAAGAATCTCACTGTAATATATTTTAGGTGCGGAAACATCGAAACCGCATTTTTTTACTAGAATTATGACAGATACAGATAATATTATCAATTTTGAAAATTTTTATTTTGAGGTCCAATATTTTTGCGTTCTTTCGTATCTGTACCAATCAGTTTTGGAAGGGAAGGCCAAACCAGGCAAACTTTCCGTTAAATTACGTATTTTTTGATACTCATTTAAATTATGTACAGAGTGGCGCCTTTTCGTTGACCATGCCCTGAGTATTGCGAAAACTAAAAGAGATAGAACAAATCTGATTGCTGAGTCTCGATTTTGATTTTTGAAAAAATTTAGAGGTGAAAGTAAATCATGGTAAACTTGATTCGCTTTGGAGATAAAGGGCGTTTTTAAAATTTTGCCAATTTGGTTAAGCAGTTGTAACTCTATTGATATTAAAGAGTGAAAAATGTTAATAAAAGTTACAACTCAAAGGTAGTTCGAAACAAGTCTTTTTAAGTCACCATGTTCGTCCAACAATTATTGTAGAAATGCATTTTCTTATTAAGCAGGACTTTTTATGAAGAGGCACTTTTTTTTCGTAAAGTTAATATTTATAAAGTTTTCTATTTGGTACGAACTTCCAAAGATACGCTGTATACATATACATTCTTGATGTATAACTTAAAAGAATCAAAATTTGTTATAATATAAATTGAAGGGTTTTTGCAAAAACGATCAGAATCATTTCTAACATAGTGCCAATGTTAGGTTTTTTTTCTAATTTACGGAAAGACTAATGCATATAGAACCTTCAAATATACATAATCAGCTAAATAACATAATACATAGGCAATGTGAATACCTGCATGGAACCACTTCTGATTGGATTAGTCACATACATTTTTTTTTGCTTTACTGGCCGATATCCCAATACCTATTTGCTTAATGCTTAACCAGTATCTTTAATTGCTTGCGCAAAATAAAGCTATATTTACAAACCTCGTATCACAAAACAATATACCTGATCAGCTAAAATAACACATAGTCAATGTGAGGAAAAGGGATAGTCTAACGTGAATACCGGCTAAAAAACATTTCGTATCGGATAATTCATTCTACATTCTTTGTTGTTGCTTTACTGGCTGATCTAACTTTAGCTATTGTTATACAGTATACAGCGTTCTTACCAAATGGCAAACTTTTTAATTATTAACTTTATGAGAAAAAGTACCTCTTTATAAAATGTCTGCTTAATGAGAAAATACATTTCCACAAAAATATTTAAAGGTTAGATGTACAGGGTGGCCTAAAAATGACTTGTTTTCAAATTAAAAAAAGGCTATTTCCTAACTACGGTGCCAAACTTTAAGAATTATGAAGAAATGTTCCTATGAACATATGTCCGAAGTTGCTTTGTTTCTGAGATACTGGGCGTTAATTATTTTTTTTAAAGTCGGTATTTTATAAATATCTTAAATACGAAGACATATATGAAAAAAAGTACGACATTAAAAGTTCTATTTTTAGTTACTTCATATAAAACAAAAATAAAAACTACATAAGAAGCCAGTGGCTTACATTTTTCTCTCAATAATATTGGCTTTTGTTACCACTGAGATGCTACTTACCCAATAAAGTCAATCTATTTAGAGCTTTACCGGCGCTTTATTACATCAAACAAACGCACTAAATTTCAACCAAATCGGTTGAAGGGTATTTAAGATTTTTATAAAATACCGATTTTTTAAAAAACTTTAACGAAAAAATATTTAAAACAAATAAATATTTTGTACTATAACTAAAATCTTTCTTTTTTTGTTTTAGGTAAGCTCTAAGATGTTTCTTTAGGAGCTGGTGGTGGTAAGTATTATTACAGCAGGTATATTCAGCCAATTTTTGTGTATATTATTCTTAAAAGCATTTATGTCCAATCATTAAAAATTAGTAAGAATACAATTTTTCTAAAATAAATATTTAGTTACCTGGCCTTTCGGTATTCATGATGTAAACTACGTAAATGACCGAACTTGCATTCCGATGTATACCGGGTGGTTCATCGCAAGACTGGTCAAAAGAAGTCCCATGTTAAGTTTGATTACATTCAAATATTGGCTCCCCTATTGATTTAACAACAAAACTGTATGGCTATTTTGAGGATGTTGATAATTAAGCTCACACACGAAATTTCATTATTTTCTAAAAGCCACTTACGGGTAAGGTATCTAGGAAATACTATTTGTAAAATCGTTGCATACCTAATACATACCCAGGGCCGTATTAACTGTTTGAGCCGCCCTAGGCTAGAATTCCCGGAGCGCCTATTTTCCACCAAAAATATTTTTACGAGCAAAAAAAATAATAAAAAAGGTCCTTTCATCCGTAGCGCCAATTTTGAGTGCCAGGCGTCTTACTTCACCACCCAAAATAAACTTTTTTAAAAATTCCTCTGTCTAGCGCCTATTACTCCCTTTCTGGCGCTAATTTTTCATTGCGCTCTAGGTTGTAGCCTAGTCAGCCTAATGGTTAATACGGCACTGTACATACCGTAATAATTCCACCAGTAACGGTCAGATATGCAACGATTTTACAAATAGTTTTACTTGAATAAGGGGCCGTTATTACGTAAGCAATATAGGGGGCGGGAGGGTCTTGGTTTTGCTTATTTTTGATGACATGGGGGTCATCAAAACAATACACATTTTCGGTGATTTCCACAAATAATGAATACATTTAGGTACTCGCTTAGAATCAAGTATGGGAATTACGGCACAAAATGTTGAAATGTGGTTTCAAATATATAAATCCAAGTTACACTAAAAATGGTTTAAAAGTTTTAAAAAATCTTATGCAAATACAAAAGTACAAAATGTAGTTAGAGAACGAAGTGTGGCGTAAACTTAAATTACACGTTAAGTCCAACAGGGAATTTAATATTGTTTTTAAGAAAATTAAAATATAATTGGAATTAGTGACTAAGAATAAATTTAATCTACTATAATTTTTTTATAAGGTGAATCTTAAAACCATTTATCGACGTTTTGCCAGCGACTGCTCATGGCATCTCCAGGGATCTTTACTGCGAGATGGAAACTGACTAAATAAGACAGATTTATTTCTAATTATTGACTTTGTCGACTGGTCACAATAATAAACTTTGTTTTTTTTGTATTTCTGTATTTGAAAGGCTAAATGTAAACATTAATATACAAACCAAACATTTTAAGAGTGTTTGGTTTGTTCGTAATATTAATTATTATTGTTCTATTTGTACCTTGCTCTGTGTTGAATACGGTCAGTAAAGTTTGTTTAAATTAATATTTTTATGCGTTAAAGCCCTCTGCCCTAAGCTTATTTTCTTATTTCTAGAATTATACCTGCTGCTTATAAAACAATAAAAAGACAAAATACATTTAAAGAAAAATGCATATATATACAAATATTTACGTAAGCAGGGCAGGGAGGGTAAGACTTTGCTTACTTTTGATGACATGGGGAAGGGGGGTTAATAATTGTAATAAATCCGATTATGTAATATTTAAACGGCCCCCATCCTTTATTGACATATTAAAAATAACAAAATTTACTGTGTGAGCTTATTATATTAACGTTTTCAAAATGATCCTATAAAATTTTGTTACAAAATTAATAGGGAGCGAGCCGATATTGAAAGGTATCAAAATTTACGTGGAATTTATTTTATGGCCAGTCTGGCAATACACCACAGGGTATAAAATTTTATGCTTTTTTTTTAAATACAAATTTAAACCATTTTTTAAGATTTTAGGGCCTTAGTTTCGTTATAACATTAGAGAATTATTGCGAGTTGCCTTATTAAGCTCGGGAATTATTAATACCGACCCTATTTAAATAGTGCTTGTACCCATAATTTAGAGTTATTGCAAATCATGTTGAAAGTACCATAACCCTTAAAGAAGGGGAACAAATTTTAGTTGTTTCTTTTTATTGTTTTGTGTTGTGGGGTTTTGTTTTACACAATTACGGAAATACATTTGAAAAAGCAAGATTTTAAGTAGTTTCAGTTCTAAAAACTTTTCGATTTGATGGTCGGCAGCCATTCGGTTTACACGAACAGTTCCGAAGTTAAAATAAGACCAAAATATGGCACGGGACTCTTTGTTTGACCTCCGGACAGTGCGGACGTGCGTAGAGGACTACAAAGTTCTTCCCAGAGTAGCGGTTAGAGGTGCCGTACGAACGTTTTTATCTTCGGGGATCAAGGAAAGATTTACGCTAAATTGACGGCATCTTTCTTCTGGATCTAAGCGCTGTGAGCGAAGATTCCTATAAGCTGATGGTATCCTGTTTGGTGGTGAACACGAGGTATTTCTCAAATGGCGGGAAATAGATGGGCGTGCCATGGAAACTGTGAGTAGTGAAAGTGAATGTTATACGTAACACCAGCAGCAGGTCTTGTTTTGACAGCCGACAATTTGCATGCATTGCATCGATTGTAGAATTATTTTGTTTTCTTTTTGGAGTTTCTGGGATCTACAAGCTCGATTATCTAGATTTTCCGCAGACGAAGCCCTGGAAAGCGTAGTCCGGAAGGGGGATGGATTGGAGCTGAAGGGACCAAAACCAAGAAAAAAATAGAGAGAGAGAGAGAAAATAAGGCACGACCTAAAACCGACATAAATAAAGCCAGGCACTATACTTATTAAGGAAGTCCTTATTCTACCATACATCTGCGCAAGCTCAGATGTCAAAATAAGGCCGGTATTATTAGTGCCTGGCCTTATTTCACTGTGCAATAATTCTCTATAAGTAAAAAATATTTAGGAATTTAATTCAAATAAACCAAGTGCAACAACTTAACGTTTTGGTTGACGTTAAAAATTTAATTTTTACTTGTTTATTTTTAACTACACAAAAATAAAAAAACTCCTATTTTGTATTTATAAAGGATTAAGGATATTTACTTATAATAGTAGCAGGATAGAAAATGCATTTGGTAGCACCTATTATTTATGGGCGAGACAAAAATAAAATTTACAACCTTTAATCTAGCAGCTATAATTCAATTTAGTAATAATTGACAGTTTTATTCAAAGAGATTAATTGTATACGAGCAATTTACTGGAGAATATTGGGTAAAGTGAGTCCCAATGCGTAAGTAATAAAATAATGCCTACTAAAGTTAGTTTAAGTTATTTTTTGACCTGAGTTCATTTTTTTAAGTTGTAGGCACAGTTGGGTAGTATTTTTTTATCTTTGGACGAACCACAAAGTCTAAAAGCCTAAATACTAACGTACCGTGGGTGTCTTAAGCTAGATAAGAGGGAGTTTGTTGACACGGAACTTAAATACTTGAAGATTTGGATGGGAACGAAAGACCTCCGCAGGCAGCAGGTTCCACAATCTAGAAACTCTAGGGATAAAAGAACGAACAAAGTGAGAAGTTCGGGGACTGTCCAGATGGACCGTATAGGGATGCATACGCGCGGAACCACGAGTGTCTCTGTTGGGAACCGTGAGTGGAGGAACTATACTGGACAATTCTTCAGAGCAGAAGCCATGGAAGTACCTATAAAAAAGCGATAAATCCCCCACAGCCCGACGATGGGCAAGAGAGGGAAGCCTTTCTGTAAGTGAAGGATCATTAATGAGACGAATAGCTCTTCTTTGAATAGAATAAAGAATGCTTAGGGTTGTGGGGGACGCCATGCCCCAGATATGAGAACAATATTCCAAGGGAGGTCGGATTTGAGACACATATAAAGTGTATAAATTAGAAGCAGAAAAATACTTTTTGGCTCGAAAGAGAAATCCAAGCTTTTTGAAGCTGCCGTGGCTATAGATACAATGTGTTTATGCCAGTTAAGGTTATACTCAAATGTGACTCCCACAAGATTGAGGGTGTCTTTGCTCTGTAAAACTTGGCCGCTCATAAGTAGAGGATGAGTATTTGATGACTATTTTCGCGACAAGGAACATGATTGTGTTTTGGATGCATTAAAATAACCGAGATTTTTGGCGCCCCAATCCAATATTAAATTAAGATCCTGCGAAAGAGATATCTGCATCGCTCTGCGTTTGTTTTCCAAGTCAGGTTTAGTGGTGGGTTTAGGAACCTGAAAACTGAAAAGTGAAGTATTCAAATACGCGGTATTCTAAATAGTATTCAGAATACATTTGTTTAGTATTCAAATAGTATTTCAATACTAGCCGTGTGTTTTGTATTTAATATTGTACTGAATATATTTTTTGTCAGTATTCGGGATTCTGGATTTAAAATACCGTCTTTAAATCATAATATTTGAATACTTGCTTTGTATTCATATTTCATCATTTAGATCCTATATTCGAATCCTGGTGTTTAAATCCCGGTATTCGAATACAGTTTTGTAGTATTCGAATACATATTCAAGTCCTGTGCTCAGAATCTGATTTTTGTAATAGTAAAAAAACAAAAGCTTTTAAATTTATGTGTCTTTTTCTGGGTAAGGTTCTCAAAAAGTATTTATAAATACTGAATTATGGATTTAAGGTCTAGCGGTTTTTTAGGGACAACTTTAAGTCAAAGATAATTTTGTGAGATTCTTCTGTTGGGACCTTCTAATTTACTCTTTAAAAATTATTCATACATACTGAATTTTGTTATTAAAATACAGTGGTATTCGACATACATCATTTCAGTATTCGACTCAACTCTGGTTTTACATAAAGATAAACACAAAACTCTCTTTGCTTTCCTACGAGACTGACAAAAGCAAGTATTCGTCTCTAAAACAACAAAAAAGTATCTTATATTAATTACTTTGTTATATTTATATTAGACTGGTAGGTTCATTGTCAATAATTATTTTTCAGTAATACCAAATTTAAAACAAAAATGTATTTTTTCTAGAAGTCTTCTATCTCTTTGATCCTAAGAAGGTTTTACATGATTAGATTAATCAAAAATTATAAAAGACCTATTTGTAGAGCGTTCGATTTTCTAGAAAATGCTTTTGAGTAGCTTTTCTGCATGATTAATGAAATAGTAAGATATTCATTATTTTATATTATAATAGAAATAGTCATTTTTTTACCCATCCCATATCAACAAGCAGTCATAGTAAAGCCATCTATCTTAATATCACCCACAAAGATTAGCTTGCTAATATTGCTCTGCATAATAAATATAATAAATATACGTATTAATTATTATCAACTGATACAAGTAAAAACGGTTCACATTGTGTCAAATTTCCCTAACAACTTTTACGATACGAAAGATCGTATTAGTATGTCAGATCAATGAAAATCAATATTTAACATCTTGTCTTGATAACAACTTGTATATTGGAAAATTTACCTCGTAAAACTATACATTTAAAATGACCACCACAATTCGTGCTTTTTGCTTGTTTACCTAATTGGCGTTTGTGTTGCTACTCCTCTAAAAATCATTGGATGAAAACAAAAATGAGGAATCCATACGCCTTGTTGAGGTAAGTAAAACTTTGATAAACAAAATTCTATCTAGGGTGCTACAAACTGTAGTTAAAAAAAATAAGGGCAGATTCTACATTAGAAAATATAAAGAATAGTTTATATAAACCTGGGTCCGCAAATACTTGTTCTCAAAATATTTAAACTTTTAAAAACATAAAAAAAATTTTAAACACCTGTTTAAGTAAAAATTGTTAGACTGAATAACAACCTTATTAAAATAAGTATTCATTGTTGTCGTTACATAATTGCTAATAATATATTATAAAACCTAATTATTAATAGAAAAAGTTTCGGCAGTGCTTCTTTTATGAAATAAAAATATGCCATAAAGTGGATTTTTTTTTTTCTTAAACCAAGCAAGATACGAAAAAAACTAAGAAACATAAAAGCTGTATACTTATTTGCCTAATCTAAAAAATGCACAAGAATTCTACTTACATTTACACAGTCAGTGGCATACCGTTTTTTTTTTTTTTAATTTATTCTTCAGTTGCCATTTTTTTTTACAAGTTTAACTCCCTGTATTTTGAGAACCAGAAATTTGTTGTGTTTGTATGAACTTTTTTGAATAATTTAAATAGTAGAATTTGCCCCTTAAATTATTTTAACAACACTTTATAACCCCCTGTAAAGTAATACAAAAGTTAAGTTTGCTAAATTAGGACAATGTCAAACTTTGGATAGTACTTTTTTACTAAATATGTCCTAAGCAGAGTGCTGTAAGTAAAAAGAAAAACATTTTGAGATGTTTGTCCCTAAATTTAAAATATATTTTTTTAAATATTGCCAAATTAAAACTAATTTTACTTAATATGTGGGATCCATTCGTCTAATGTCAAACTTTTTACTTATACCAATTTGGCAGAAAATAATATGGCTTTAAATAATATAAAAGCACACATGACTTACACCACTTTATACTTAGGGCACTATAATTTAAGAAAAACACACCCACACCTGAACAAAAAATTTATATTATTGCTTTAAAAAGTCAGTTACCCTAGTTGGTACAATAAATGTATTTAACTGGCTTAAAATGTCAGTAACCATACACTACGTTTATATCGAATAGTTAAAGCTAGCTTGCGTTAAAGCGGCTTTTAAAAGTGGTTTGAAAAAGCGATATAAACCGCGCTTAAAAGTGACTTGAATTGTTCAAGTCAAGCCTGAAAATAAGTAGGGTTGAATTCACTGAAGCCGATTAGATACACGATATAAATGATTTAAGCGGGCTTAATAACTGCCTAACTTCAGATGAATGCTTCCCCAAACGTCATCAGTGTCAATTTCATATATGATTTTGACATTTAATACAAAATATAAGTGGAAAAACAGGTGAAAAAACTTTAAAACATGCTCACACCAACAACAGCACACAAAAGGGGACAAATTAAAAAGTGAGGTTTGTTTTTCATTTGATGTCTACTGTGAAGTTGAATGCAAAACTGCCGCATGCGTACGACGATGGCCTGAAATGTGCTTAACCTCGATTTTTAATCGACTTTCAAGCCACCGAAATAAACACGTAGACTTGAAAATCGTTTCAAAGCCGCTTTGTTTTCAAGCCAGCTTAGAACTATTCGATATAAAACGTAGTAATGGTTACTTACTAGGTATTAATTATTAATATAAAGTGCCCAAGGTATAGTTCTAAAGAACTTATATGTCATAAACGGTAATTTTTTTAAATGGGTTTTAATTTAAAATATATTATTTTTTAAGTTTTAAAAACTTTTACCTTTATAACCTTAAACTTTAGATAAGAAGTGACATCTTTTCTTTTACTTTTTTATTTATTTTTTATATACTTAAGGATAACCGACTTAAATGATGTTGGGTAAATGATATGGATTTAGTGCTTAAATTAAATAATAAATCTAAATGGCTTATAAAAATCTATTATTCTTCGCATTAATTTTAAAAAACAACATTTTTAGGTTACTAACGAAGAGCCAGTAGTAACTAGTCCGGAACAAAAAGTATTACGAAATTGTGCATGTATCCAAATTCCAGGATACGGATGCATTTATCCATGTGATTCAGGAGTACGTCCCTAAAAGGACTGAAATAAATTTATATGGAACCTGAAGTTTAGTACTATTAAAAGTTAAAATTTGGCAAATTATGTTTGGGTGTAATATATATGTTTCTATTATATCATATAACTAGTTTAATTTTTTCTTCTATCCATTTTAAAAGTGCCTTAAGGTAAATCTTATTATTTTGTTAGTAAAAAAAAGTACCCGTTCTCCTTATAATTTTTTAAACCGCTTTATCTACTTTTTAAAAAAATCGGCGATTTATGGGCTTTGAGTAAATAGATTTAAATAGTATTACTGGCAGATATCCTAGTTTCGCAATCTAAGTACAAATTTATTCCAGAAAGAATAAATAAAGCACCATAATTTTCTTAAATGTAGTTTTAGCGGATTTAACGTTATTTAAGAATTGCGGTACTTTTTACTTAATCAGTATGTAAGGATATATTTTATTTTGGTACGTTTGTGCTTAGAGTTTAATTAAAGCCCCAATTAAATGTAAGGGTGAAACTTCTTTTGATAAAATTGAAAGCTACTCCATTAGCCACATAGTCTAAGATCCGGCATTAAGAAAATATACCCTCATCTGTTAATTAAATATAAAAATATTTTCTAGGCAGATTTTAATGTAGTGAATGCAAGTGAACAACATCTGCCAGCATAGGTCTGCTACAATTAATAATAATTAATTAATTAATACTTAATTTATTTATAATTGTTACCTTTACATTTTAATTGCATAAACCAATGATCAGCGGTGAAATACCCTAGTTTGTTAGGTAGCAGCATTTAGCAGTTCATGCTTTGTCGACACTCTGGGTTCGTATCCCGCACTGGGTAACATTTTTTTTCTATTTTGTGTTTCTTGTCTATTAGCAAAATTATGTTTACCATATTTAATTGAATAAAATCGGGCTGCTACTAAGCTATTGCTAACTAAGCTATTTTACCGCTGATCATTGGTTTATACAATTAACATGTAAAGGTAACAATTATAAATAAATTAACTATTAGTTAATTAATTATTATTGTGTGTTCACTTGCATTCACTACATTAAAGTATGCCTAAAAAATATTTCATTTAATTAACAGATGAGGGTATATTTTCTTAATGCCGGATCTTAGACTATCAGTACAGTTCTGTAAATCTGTCCAAAGATAACTGGCACTCAAAAACGACTTCGGTAGTATTAAGTATTTAGTAAGTTCCGAATAAAACCGAAATTAAAGAAGACGGTAAAAACCATATATTTTTATTTGTTTTTTAAAAACCAAGCTCAAACTTTTGTAAAGGGGTATATAGTCCCTAGACTAGTAATAAAATTCATTCATAATAATAACACCTTTTTGGGGGAGTTCCTTTTGACGAGTCCACGAATACTCATACTGCCACATATTGGCACAATGTTTAAAATTTAATGCAAAATATTGTGGTAATCTTGTCGGAAAAAAAATGATGCGTTTGCCCGGTCCGACACCCGAAACATTTGATATTGACAGGCTGGGTTAACGCGCTGCTTCCATATATGGCGGTATGAATACTCGTGGTAGACTCGTCAAAAGGAACCATCCTAAAGAGGTTTTAAAAGTGAAGTAAAGATTTTATTAGTAGCCCAGGGACCATTAAGCTTGGTTTCTCCGATCTAAGTAACAGTGTTTAAATTTTAAAAATATTTCCGAACACACAAAAAAAGATATCTTAACTTAAAACAATTTGCTTTGGCTCAAGACACGTTGTGAGTTGTATATAACGAAAAAATATATTCTTCTTATCAGTAAATGATATTCTTAAAAACATTATTTTAGTACAAGCATAAAGGTAGATTCAGTTAAGTAAACATATTTTTTTAAGTTAAGAATATTAATGATTTCTTTGTAAATATTTTTTTGTCGACGCGATTATCTAGCGAAGAAAAGCACTAATTTCATTGGAGAAAATATATTCTTGTCAAGCGATCAATTTAAAACATATGTTTACTTCGGCAAAAACAAATTAAAACTTAAGTTAAGAATACATTTCTTTGGCCAAGAATATATTACTTTAGGGTTGTCTTGGTTAAAGAATAACATAATTAAATACTTTCTTCAAATAAAACTACTTAGTTTTCATTTAAAACAAAGGATTGTTATAAAAATTTTATTATTCACAATTATTATTGTTAGAGTACAAAACAAAGTTTTTAATAGTATAATAATTTTATGATATTATGTTAGACCTTCTGGACGTCTCTTAGAGCCAACTCTGCTGAGGCGTCTAGGATCCTATTAATGGAAATCTCCCTGGTACAGCTCTGATGTTAATAAAAACAAGAGGTTTTGGTGCTCTGCATCCGGCATTTCTAGTATATTCTCCAGTACTTTCTTTGTGAAGATTTCACGGAAGTTCCCGATAGTCCCGGCACGATAGTAGCTTTAGTGTGGATATTTTCAGCACGGTGATCCAACTACCCCATAAAACTACAATGTGTAACCACGGATGAACTTGACTATATACCTGTAAAAAAAATATATTTTTAATATTTCGAAAAAAGTTATTCTTCATAAATTTTTTTGCTGTATCCGAAATGCTAAAAGCTATTACAAAAATTTTTGTAGGATTTACATGGTGGTTTATAACTGCAAAATCAAGACTTTAAAAAATTAAATTTTTGAGACTACCTAATACCTTTTTGAGACTAGCAGAAAGTACTTAAAAGTGTATAACAAAAAAAATTCCTATTGATTATGATTTTCAGTAAAAATTGAGGTTAACTAACTAGAAATAATTAAAAAAAACATGTTTTACAGTTTATTAAAATATTTTTTTTTGAACAAAAGCTTTAAAAAATCGTCTGACTTACCTACTATTTAAATCCAAATCCGGTAGTATAACGCGCCTGAGGGACGACGCGTTTTTCTCCATTTCTACAAGCAGGATCGCACTAATCCAATTTCGTTGGTTTTTTCAGAGTCTACACCTCCTTTCTGTCAAGTTTATTACCATTTATGTGGTGTTCGTTAGCACTTAGGCCATGGTGATGCCGACGTTTTTCTCAAAATCCTCCTCGGTCTGCAGCCATCTTACTTTTTGGCTATCTAGTCAACCTTACTGGACAATTTTTTTAACTTCTTATAATCTTGCAGTGTGGAAGAAAGCGTTTTTGTGTCCTGGTTCGCCGATACGCACCTCCCTGGGCAACGTTTTTGCAAAAATGAATAAATGAAATACCTTTGGTACCTAATTATGGTGACCAAGAATATAATATTTTGGTTTAATAATACAAAACCTATATTTTCTTAAGTAAAAGAAATAAATATAAATTGTTTTGACTGTAAAATACTTATATTTTTAGTTTTTTTTTTAAAAAGACATTGTCTTTAACAAAAATAATATTAAATCAACAAGAATTTTAGTTCAAAGTAAAATTATGTTTTAAGTAGAGAATAAAAATATTACTTTGTCTTGGCTAAAGAAATTTAAATTTTCCTGTAAGAATAGGTTTTCTTAAATATCTCTTATCATAATATTCCTAATTTCAGACAAATTGTGTCTTATTTTAAAAATATATACTTGCTTGAAGAATACATGGTAAGAATAATATTATTTAATATGAAAATAATGTAATTTCTTGGAGCAAGAATACTGTTTTCCTTCAAGAAAATTTGTTTTAAGTTAAAAATAGATTTTTAAGAAAATCCATATTCTATTTGCAAGAATTTTATTTTTTGTGTGAAGTAATATTATTTAATTTTACGGCTAAACAGTTCTAACGAAAGAAGTTTAATCATCACCTAAATTTCAGGTAAAGTCATCTAAGGGTAAAAGTCCTTTATTTGGCCTTATACATCAAATAGTTCTAAATAAAATTGGAAGCCACTCTATCAGCCACAGTACAGTTCTGTAAATCCGTCCAAAGATAACTGGCACTCAAAAATGACTTCGGTAGATGATTTCTTTCTTGAATTTACTAAGTTCCGAATAAAACCAAGATTAAAGAACACGCTGAAAACCGGTTAAAAATCTGGATTGTCAGCGGGTAACGAGTTAAATTTTATAATTTATTCCCGATGACAGTCAAAATGGATTATCAACATTTAAAAACATATCAATTAAATAATCTTCATAACGAAAAGTGTCGGAAACTTACAGTACCTGCTTCTAAAGAATTTCAACATCGATGTTGTTCTTATTAAGTTGTAGACCGATTATGAATAAATTTGTGTTTCATATGAAATCGTTAATGACGTGAGTGGGAAGCAAGACCGAATTTAACAGAGGACTTTCTCATGTAATGATAGACCTATCTATAAATATACTATAAAAAATAATTTAAAAATCAAAGTCAAAAGACAACGAACTTTACTTATGACAAGTCTACTGGTTTTTTAATGTGATATGGGAAGCCTAAAGTAAATAAAAAGTGGTTATGAAATATTTGTAATAAAGTACCAAACCGCGTTCAAAATCAATAATCTTAAAGTTTTAATTTACATGTGACTGATACAATAAATCTCCTAAATAAAATAAAATTAGATAATTTCAAGATCGCCTAATGGAAATACAGGGTTATTCAAAATAAAATTCCCCTATTAGGTACTCGGTTATTTTTTAGAATGACAAATAAATTGTCAATAAAATTTAATGTAATTAATATTTTTAAATTCCTTACAATTTAAAAACTATATCAAAAAGCGTAAAAAAGTTCACATGTAGTATATCCAATTATTTGGGAAATATGGCCGTCCAAATCCAAAAAGAAAAGACACAATCTTCATATTATCCACGGCACTAAGCTTGGAGCTTATTGCTTAAAGCTTACTGCTTAAAGCTGAAGATGTAATAGAAATTAAACAATAATTTTATATTTAGATGGCCATATTCTTAAAACTGTAAGAGATAGATAGGTATATTAAATGTTGTATGTTCTTAAAGTTATTTAAAAAAAAATAACTTTTTAATGGTACATAATTAAAAATATCCCTTTATGGACAGTTAAATGAAGATACCCTGCTTTTCTATGTTATTTACTAGAGACCCTCTTCTCGTAGGACTTATTAATGGGGCTGTATTTTCTGTGTTATTAACCATGGACCCGGCACGGGCCCATTGATAAGTCCTGTGAGAAAGGCGAAACCGGTCTGGGGAGAGGTACATAGAAAAGCAGGGTGTCTTCATTTAAGTCTCTATAAACGGCGATTTTTAACATAAAACACAATCGTAATTTTTTTACTTAAACAGCGGTAAAAATAGTTAGTTTGCTAATTTAAACAATTTTGTATTTTTACTTAAAACAAAGATACCAATAGCGGATATAGATAAACCTGCATATTTGGTGTGAGTCCCCCAAGTCAGATTTTACTTACAGGCACTTACCTATTTTTAACGGATATTTTTTAAACAAAGAGTATATATAACATTTTATTATGGGTTCCCACTAAATTTACTGTTTAAAAATTCATTAAACAATACGAAGTTATTAGGGACGGGTTAGCTTTTACGGGGCCCCTAGGCAGGGGCGGTCATAGGGGAGGGCATGGTCCCCATGGCCCCCCTTGGATGCGACATTCTTTCTTTTTATTGTTTCATAGATGTCTAATGGCAAATATGGGCATTTATTGAGGGTTCCTCACCCCCAAGGTTGGTCCGAGGGGTAAGGCTGATGAGGGAATTGAGTGAGGACCTTTTCAAATACGTGGAGAGGGGGTTTTGTGTAATTTTATAAAAAGAATGAAAGGTGAAAACAATAAAAAGAGGTTAGAGGACTTTTTTTTGCTCTTCAGAACATTTGAACCTCCTTTAAAATTTTTGGTGTTTGCCACCTCACACA
Source organism: Listronotus bonariensis (assembly GCA_014170235.1). Taxonomy (NCBI): domain Eukaryota; kingdom Metazoa; phylum Arthropoda; class Insecta; order Coleoptera; family Curculionidae; genus Listronotus; species Listronotus bonariensis. The sequence goes on along the minus strand of JACEGR010002671.1, from coordinate 74,388 downwards.
CTTCTCCTCGGCCCATGGCCCCCTCTCAGAAAGTCGATATGACCGCTCCTGCCCCTAGGCCAACAATTGTTAGGGCCTCAGAGCCCTTTTTAATAAAATCAAGGTGTTATAAAATTGACCAAAAAAGTATTTTTCTAAAAAAAAACTCTTTAGGTGTTTACTACCTTTATTGACGAAACAACATTTTTTTATGCGGGCCCCCTAAGTAGTTGCCTACTCTGCCTAATGGATAATCCGGCCCTGAACGGTATAAGTTACTTCCAGATAGTTAGTTGTTAAGTATAATCAATAATTTTTAAATGTATTCAAGCGTGTAAAATGTTTTTATACATTACTTATTATTATGACCGCATAATTCATCACTAGTCTTTTTCTTGGATTATTAATTTATATAAGTAATAACAGCCTGTTCTAGATATTTAAACCTTAAACTTCTTTAGATATAAGCTTTCCCGGAAATTCCTTTTTGATAGTTCTTTAAATCAACTATATTTGCTATAAATCTTTCTAAGTATTATCCATTTGTCTCATTCATAATATTCTTAAGTCGGTTTCTACCTGGTTGATTGTGCGAATTGATAAAAATTAAGTTGTTAATTAAATAAAGGTGTAATAGACCAATCTGTGTAATAGGTCTGATGACAACATTCAAATGACTTATATTTTGAATCTTATGATATAATATACACTGGGTCTCTAAAAGTTGCGAAATTACTACCAAAAATTCATAGAGCTAAAATATTACGATCTAACCCAGGCGAAATGAGGTGGGAAAAATTGAAGAGTAGAAATGCTAATTGATCTAAGTGCCAAAATTTATATATATTTTTTGTTTTTTGTCTAAACATATGTTCTATGCGACAGCCCATATATCCAATTTAAAGTGAGCATGTCAATTTCACTCTAAAGATTCCAAGTCCAAAGTTGACGATATCCGTATGCCATTCTTTACATTCACATTCTTTACTTTTTTCTTATATTTCTGGGGATTCTTAATTTAGACACTTGGATAAATAATATAAATATTCTTTTTAATATCTGGTGACAAATGGACCAAAAGTTTCATTTTTCGCAAAAAATTTTGCTTGTAAAAAAATAAGATTTACGAAGACAAATGGTAATTTTGTATACAGGGTTCGCAAAAATATAAAAACATAATTTTTATGTATGAGTAAAATGACTTTATTTTTTATTCTTAAACAAAACATCATTTGGAAAATTTATTTAGAATACCATTTTAAATAACTTTTTTAACTAATTTAAAATGTTACAGCGGTATCAAAAAGTTTTATATAACTGATTTTGGAGTAATTTTAATAATAAAATGACCTAAAAAACTTTCATAACTTGCTTTTCAAGCATCTGCTTTTTCAAATTTCTACACTTTTTCAGCTGTAAACAGACGTAATTAAGGCGTTTTCGCCAAATTATGAAATTCAATAAAATTTTGTATTATGGTTTTTATCGACTACAAACATTATTCTGAATAAATCCTCCTTGCCTTAAAATAAAAAAGAAAGGTGGTTTAGTTTTAAAGAAAAAAATTATGTTTGTCTAAGTTTTGACGAACCGTGTATATACAATCAAGATTTTCCTTTCGTGAATCCTACTTTTTACAAGCAAAACATTTTCTGAAGTAGACTTCTTTTTCGAAAAATTAAATTTTTGGTCCATTTGTCCTCTTGTCAACCCCATCTGTGGAGAGTCTGTATCAGTATCTATCTGCCTGTTTAGTCCTCTAGTGAACATGGCATTCATTAATCCATTCAAGTATCATTTGCTCTAATTCAATGTTTTTTAGTCTACTTAATGCCCTGTTATCGACCTTACTTAAACTTATTTATATGCCCGTGATTGCCGGACTGATCATCTACCGTCTTTGAGTCTTTCAACTCATTATTTTCATTTTTAACTAAGAATTACTATTTATACAATGATCCTTTGTAACTATTATTTTTTGTTCTTTTGTTTTTATGTGGTTTACTACTTTTAAGGGTTTTCCAATATTAACTATTATTTAACTTTTTATCCTAGTTCATTTACTTGGTTTTGCAAAATAGCAAATGACGGTTTTTCGGAACAAAACGTCGCCTAAATTACATTTTATTATGTCGTTGTATTTAGAATTAAAATACGAGTTTAGAAAGGTAAAAACTAAATAAGGTTCAAAGAAAAAAGTCGCGTCAGATCTTAAATTTAATGGCATCATTTTGTTAAATGAAAAAAGTGGCAATAATAATATTGTGTGATTTATCTTAAAATACTTAGAAAAAATAAAAACTGTTTCAGAATTTTTTTTCGGATAACTTCAGGACAGCTGTAGATTTTTAGCTTTTAAACCGGATAATTCTTAAGCATAAAAAGGCGCAAATTTGCTCTAAATTAACCAACTCTGTATGTGTAACCATTTCCGAGATCCCGATGGTGGCCCTCCAATTTGTAACAGCTTGCATATTAAAAAGCAATTTGTGCTTTTTGCTAACCACTAACTAAAACTAACTTTATAATTTTTTTAATATTATATGAGCCGAAAAGAACATAATAAAGCAAAATATTGATGATAAGTTACTTATTTTTTTTTATAAAAAGCAGTATGACCTAAAATTGATGTTTCTTTGAATTCCGCTTATATGAATATTTATTTTTCTGGTTTTTCTTTTTCTCTTTTTATTAATAATGTTGGCTCTCTATTACTTTAACGTAAAAAAATAATCTCAGCGACTATTTGAGGTTATGTAAAGGTAATGGTAAATAAAGAAACATTTTCGATCCAGTTTTGTGATCTTTTTTTAGAAAAAATTAGTTGTTTAGTATAAAGAGATAAATAGGTTTTAAATGACCCCATTCACAAAGACTTTCTTAGTGAATTCCAAACATTACTATTTATAACTTAAAATTACCGACAAGATTATATAAAATATATTAAGCATCAAGTTTAATAAAGTGCATATTATCCCAGATACCATCTATATCGATTTATTTGTGTCATATTCTTCGAATATCTGAAACCGTTCTTCCACTGTTTCCTCTGGTTTACCGTTAAATAAAACATTCTGATGGATTTTTTATTTTTTTAATTAAACGTTAAAATTGAAGAGCAAAAATACAAGAAAAGTCGCACATTCCATATGGGAGTGATAGCAATCAAGTTTGAAATAATTGCATGTTTTCTTTGATAGCTAGATCTACTTCATGCAAGGACCAAGTCGGGTATTAAAATGCCGGTAGTTTTTGTTTATGTGGCATTTGGTATGTTGAACTTACTAGGCTGTTACTTTATAAGTATAGTTATTTGTTTAAAAAAATATCTGTAAAATGTAATTAAACAATTATGGTTTAGTTAGTTAATATACATGGCGATTTAGTAAAAATCTGCAGCATATTTGGAATACCAGTTTGTGTTTTTAAAATAAAATTAAATAAAAAAGGGCATAGCTTTTTAAAAAATACATTTCCTGTTTCAAAACCAATAAGCTTTATTATTTATCATTATCAAATAAAACAAAAGCCAGGAACCTTATAAAAACAAAAAAACACAAACTAGCAATTATATCAATTGATTTAAAGTGCAGGTAATTTGGAATATAGTATTTCAAATTATATTCACATTTTTATAAACATACTGCTTACACTTTATCTTATGTTTTGCATCGACCATTTCCTACTTTTCTACCTATTTCTCTTTTTGTGTTCTTGAGCATTATCTCAAATTCATCATTCCAAATTAACAACATACCATCTGAACCTAAAATCGCATTTCAAATTTTTAATTCTGGAAATATTTACAAAATCAAAGTTAAATCATAAACTAAAAAGGTCCCTTAACAGTTTGAATAATTACAAAAATACCTATTGCGTATTATAGTAAATATTATCATGGGTTGCATACTTCTTAAAAAAGTTTTCAAATCTGTATTTTCGTTTCGTCGGGGCTGGTAGCCGGAATCTCAAAATGGCGTCCTGTTTTAAATGCTTGTTGGCTAAGTGTGTCTTACGACTTTATGTTTATGACAAAAAACATAGATGGCCTTAAAAGTTTTTGGATATCGAGGTATTCCAAATTACCTGCAGTATCCCAAATATGCTGCAGTTCCTCTACTTCTTTCAAATAATTTACGAGGATATGGAAGGTTTAATTTAGATATTAAAATGCCAGTAGTGCATGTTTATGTGACATTTGGTATGTTAAACTTACTATGTTATCTCTTGAAAAAAAAATTGTAAAATATAATTAAAAATTAGGGTTTATATAGGGAGATTCAGTACTTTTTTTAAATATTGTACCGGGATATGTCAGGTCCAATTCGGATACCAAAATGCCAGTAGTTTTTGTTTATATGGTATTCAGTATGTTGAACTTGCGATGTAACTTTATAAGTATAGTTATAAAACAAAAATGTGTAAGATATGGTTAAGGAATAATGTTTTAATGGGTCCAGTAATATACAGTGTAAGTAGGACTTATTTCTTATACTCCAAGAGCTTATTGTCCATGTTTTCTTTGATAGCTTAATCGACTTCATGTTAGGTCCAAGTCTGTTATTAAAATTTCAGTAGTTTCTGTTTATGTGTCATTCAGTATGTTAAACTTGCGATGCTGTAACTTTATATGTAAAGTTATTTCTTTAAAAAAATTAAAACATGTAATCAAGAAATAATGGTTAAATAAGTTTATACACAGGGTGTTTCAGTACTTATTCCTAATAATTTATGGGCCTATGGAAGGTCCAATTATTTTTAAAGGCACTCTGCTTTTTAAAGTAAAGAAGTATATACGATAAATATAATTTAAAATGCAATAGATAAAACAGAAGACACATACGAGACTATAACATAATTGTTAACATAAATATATACACATTTAAGCAAATCATATGACAAAAAATTGTGGTAAAAACAAATAACGGAGAACTATTTTCTACAATGTTGTGTAAACGTGAGTATAGAAAAACATTAAAAATATTGGGTCTAACGATTTACTTTCAAAAAATATATAATCTAAATCGACACAGGCATTTTGTTCATTAGGTGTCTAAATCATAACCAGTTTTATATAAAATGTTAAGTTATATTTATTACTTACTGGCTTACAGAAATAAAAAAAATATATATTTAGTGTAGAATTGTTTTTTTCTTTACTTCACATTAATCAGCACCAAGCTAAGGTCAATTCACTTTTATTTCTAATCGTTGTTAAATAATACAAGCTACTGAGTCTAATAAATAAATTTTAAGTGTGGCGTAAAAAACATAACAATGTATCATTTATAGATCGAATTTACGATTTTTTTCTTCAGAAAATATGAAAAATAAATGATATATTATAATACGGTTTTTAAACATCGTGTAATTATAAAATAAAAATCTGTTTTACAATGTTATTTTATTATAATCTTTCTATCCTTAATACATCACAAATCTCTAATGATTGCATTGCTTTTTGCCCCATCATTTTCTAATGTCCATACGCGTTGCTTAACGACAACTTTGCGTGACAAAACGGCATATTAGACAACACAAACAATGCGTTTAAAATAAAATTCATCAACGTCACGCAGATCTCTCAAAACCGGAAACTGATGCTGTCTTTTAGCAAAGTTCTTCCGCGAAGCCGATTACCTAACCCGTTCGACGCTGACATAACGAGAGAACGCAGGAGCCATGCTGGTTTTGCAATTACCGACGGATAGTCGAGCTCATCATTACCACCGCTGTTATTATTATCATTATTATGTGACCAGAGTAGCCAACCGGTAGCGTGGCCGAAGAACGACCCTGGCCAATGGCGACGCGCCGTCAACCGGTCATTTACCGCCTCTTTATCGGACCTCCGAATACTCGAAAATTAATTCCTGCTTGTCTTCATCATATTCGCCGCCTGCATATTGGTAAAAAATGTCGGTACCTAGTGTAGTACCGAATGTATCATATCATATTTTCTAAGGTTTACGCAGTTAGTCTCTAGTTAAAATTATAAGATACGGCAGCATAATCTACTAATAAATTAAACTCTTAAAGATAAAATTATCTCTTGCAATAAAATGATTACCGAAGATTTACGAAAGTTCAATAAATAGTTTCGTATTGTTACTTTTAGTAGGGGTGTACTCAAGTAGCTAGACGGTAATAAGATAATAACAAAATTATGAATTAGGTATTATTTGGGTTCCTAGACAAAGATGCAGGAGTTGCTAGAAAAACATTGTTGAGTTCCTAGACGGTAAAAACGAATGCTTTATACTGTTTTTTTTTGTTTTGCTTTATTTTGCTGTTGAAACCCGTTTACTTTAATAAGGCAGTGACTCCTGCACGGTCCCACCGTATTTATTTTTTTATACCTGCACGGTCTAATTCTATTTATGAATGAACGAAAGAAGGAATTGACACAATTCTTAAGTGGATTTATAGACTGTGTATTAGTCTTAGGTTTAACTAAGGAATTTAACTAATCAGAATTAACCATGACCCTCACCTATACTCTGTCTTCGGTAAAAAATATTCGAGTAATATAAAGTAATAAAACACCAATAGCCATCTTTAATGGTATAATATATTGACCGTATGAGGGATGCTTAATAAAAATGTGATGTGGGCTATTACCTGTCTGTAATGAGGTCACGTCTAAAAACTTAATTAATTCCCATCTAGCAACTCATCTATGTCAATCTAGGAATTCAACATTCTTAATCTTTTTATCTGCGTACGTCTAGCAACTCGAGTACACCGTTCTGCAGCAATGGTCTCTTTTAACAAGTTACTTCTATTAGTAGATTATGCCGACGGAGCATATTTTCCCGAAAATACAATACACTTAAAGATTATTTTAAAAATATAAATAGCAATCGAAAGTAGTGGTAGGAATACTTTTAGAGACAATTTTGTATTCGGAGTGATCAAACCTAAGTTAACACTATTGCTATTTTTTAAAACGGTAACTGGGCCTGTCTATTTATTATTTGGAATTTGACCCACTTCCTGACGACCGATCTGCAATTTGGTACTCACTCTTCTTAATCGTATTGACAATACAATATAATATATTTTTTTATAAATGTAAATCCAAGATGGCCGCCGATACAAAATGGCGGATTACATATTACTTCACTACAACCTCAATATGAGGATCAAATAAAAGGACTTGACTGGAAGAATAGAGCTCACTATCAAAAACATAAAATCCAAGATGGCCGCCGTTACAAAATGGCGAATTACATATTTTCCACAACAACCTCAACATAAAATCGTTGATTAGTCATAGAAAGGCATTACAAGGACTTAATAGAATAAGAAGTATTAACTAACAACAAAAATAAAAACTTGTAAATAAATTATAAAAAAAAATATACGTAAAATGGTTTTACTGTACTTAAAGCTAATAAATAATTTGCTTATATTTAATTCTTGCTACCCCTGTAAGCCCCCACCAATGAAAATTTGTTGTAAGGAAAAAAGTTGGGCGTCTTGTCAAATAAAGCTAACCACGAAAACTTAGCTTGTTAGTAATGAAAAAATGGTCCAGGGATCTCTAACTACATGGATCAATTAACAAAAAGTTATAAAGGTGCTTCATTTCATTATTTTTGGTTAAAGCTTATACTTCATAATAACCTTTTGTGTTAACAAAAAATTGATACTCTACTGACGAAATATACAGGTTATTACATTACTACAAATTATCAGAGTACCCAGATGCGAAAGTGCGGCGAAATACGCTTATAAGTTTCTATGACCTTGAGAAAGAATAAATGGAAAATCTGCACCAATGCATGGATCGTAATATTTTTAATTTGTAAAGGTTAAACCGCACCAAGGCGCTAAGGAGAGATAGACTTTTCTAGTAAATAATTATGCAGTTTTTTTTGTGGGAAGAATGGACAAAAGAATAATACACTAATTAAAAATTTAAATATTTCTTTATTAAAAATATTACAATTTCAAAATTTTACCTATGTTTTGAGAGATAAAATATTGTTAGTTGACGTTTAGATCAATTTGTAATAAAATGTCTATACGTGGTTGCACAAAACATTTAAACAAATGATTAAACTAATGGGGGTTAAGAATGTTTAACAAAAAAAACGTCTAAAAACTGCTTATTAAATTAATTAAAGGTATTCCGTTTTACTAGCTTAAGTGTTTATTAAAAAGTTTTGTGTAACTGGGGATTAAAACAGAATAATTGAAAGCAGAATAACAAAAGTTTTTAAAGAAACCCCGACGCAATATTTTAAAGCAATGCAGATGTTGCCATAGTAATAGGAGTATGTTAATTTTTTAAATACTGAGAAAACACCTTATTTTTTTTATTTAAAATATGCCTTTCAAATGGCAGAGCAGCTATAAATAACAAAAATGTTTTCCGTTCTTTAGGCACATACTGATTAATACCAATAACTTTATAAACAAGTATGCTAAATTTGTAAAAACTTTGTATTAATGTTAAATAGTTAAAAAAAAACACTTTTTAAGATTTATTTAATATTTACCTGATAGAATAGTTTTTTTTTGGAGGTTCTCAGAATGGTCTATATTTCTTGATGATAATGGCTTGAAAAATATTGTCGGCACGGTAGTGTTAAATAGACGTTTTATTGCGGATGACGAGAAAGAAATAAATTTATTTTTAAAATGATCTCCGCACGATTTATAATTCATCAGATTTTTTCCAAAAATCCTTCCTTCCGGCAGACTTAAGCCAGACCTTTGCGCTAAAAATATATTTTCATTATATTATACAAACCATCCAAATAATTATCCACATATTTTTTTGTAAATAGAACTTACTACATCAAGAAAATACTTTTAATGCATTTTTATATTAAAAAGTATTATGGCTACGTAAACATTAATGTGCCCGATATTATCTATAGCCTGCACATCAACATGTACGGACTTATTCAAAATAACATTATTATATTGTAACAAAATATCACATTTATATTTACCTCAAGTGGTCCTTTGGAAATCTAAAAGTTATTTTCCGCTCCCGGTACAGTATAAATACACAAATTGATATCCCATATTAAACGGTTAAATAATTTACGAAGACACTGTACTAACACTTTAATAATAATAAAAATAAATAAAAGTTCACAAACAGCTAAACTCAATTAACTAACTTATGCTCACGTTCTATACCAATAAAAATATGGGACTAACTGACACCTAGATAAGCATTGGGTCACGTACTAAATCATGGGGTGTATATCCACCACGCAGTGGGAGGGACCATAGTGGTGAGCGATTTCAACGAACACGCTTAGTTTCGCATCTGGGTATTCTGATAATTTGTGACATTACAATAACAGTTGTTTTTGTTGGCAACCACTAAATAAGGGCAAAAATTGTTATATTTTTTTATTTTTTTTGGTGAGTTTAATTTTTTTAATTAGAAAAAAGGTAAAAAGGTAAAAGTTTATTTGTGAGCAACTTATAATAATAAGGCCAACGCATATACTGTGGTCCATTAAGTATTTAACAGATCTTTACCCTAATTCGCCAACCTCGTATCTTCATAGTCGAACATTTTGCAGAAGATAAGACAATCTTCTCGCTTTACCTATAATATGGAATGTTAAATGTTTAATTAAATCTTGTAAATCATTAATTCATACCTATAATATTTTGACTGGAGGTACAAAGTTTTTGGGAAACTTTTATTTAATATCATTGATAATATCAAGTTAGTGGATGGTGCAAAAAGCTCGATTTCAATCTTTTCGGGAGTTACGAGATTTGTAAATCAGGGTAACTAAACAATAAAATTTAATTTATTTGAAATTTGTTAAAGAAGAAGAAAGACAGTACATTCAATGTAATCTATATCGATCTATAAGGGTCGATAATAAACCACAAGGTGTCCAGAAATTTAATTTTTTAAAGTTGTTCTGGATGAGAATAAAAAAATCTTAGTGTTTTACTCACAAAAAAATGTAAATAACTATTATTTAAAGCCAGAACTTAATTGTTTAAAAATATTATTTAGACATTACCGCAGATTCTTTGATTAAATAATCTTGAATCCGGTAGCATCGTTATGGTAATATTCTTTGTATAGAATTCTTTTATAACGTTGCTGATTGTCATTCCAGTAATTGGGATTTAAAAAAAAATGCTAAATTATCTTCCGACGTAACGTATTATAAAAACCATTATATGCGTAGATATCATTTTGCTGAATATAATATAAAATAATATAATAAGACGTTGCTAAGCTGTTTTTAAATTAAAAATAAAAGACATTCATTAAAAAAGTACAATGTCCTTGATCATAAGCTAAAATAAAGATAAGGTACTTACTGGAGTAACTATATTAATTTAACCATCTCTATCGAAAGGTATAAAGTAAACTATTTAAAAGAAGTAAAATGTATTTACAAACGCACTGGTAAGCGATATGCAAATTATTTATAGGTATACTAAAATTCAAAGGAAGGCGAACGCCTCGTTTTAAAGAGTGCAGCACACCTTTTTCACAGGACTGAAGGATATCTACAATTGTCTTATTTTATTCAGTGGCGTAGTATACCTCTTTACTATACATCAAAAGCGTAAATTTTACGGACAAATAAAAATTAAATCTTAAGACAGTAGTAACATAGCATAGCATAGCATAGCATATATCAATAGCAGCGTTCTGGGATTTGCTTAGACACTCAAGAGACTTGTTCCAGTTGTGTAATACTAAGAAAAGAAGATTTACTGTAGATCTTTTAAGGCAAGATTCTTACTGCCCCGCGTTCAAAATTTTGTGCTTTTCCTAATACTTCTGTCCAACGGAAAAACATCGTATGTGCATATAGTAATCCATATAACATACGGTGTTTTTCCGTTGGAAGGCAGAATACTTATGGATAAGTGAGTTAATGAATTCATAGCTTAGCAAAGAGTGAAATATGTCTACAGTATGTCCGAAATTGGTAGGGAATGTATTGAGATATTGGAAACTATAGGAAATAAAAAGACGGTAAAATGGGAAAAATTGTAGGCCTTTTAACCATTAATCTAATGCTTTTGATGACGGCTGCACCTTGTTTGGTTTTTAGGATATTTAAAAGCAAACTAAAAACGTGCTGTAACATTTTTATTTCAAATAATTTTTCAAATCTATAAAACATTCTTGAGACAACTTTTTAGGTGCGGTGCAATTCTGTATTTAGATTTTAATTTCAATGTTTGGTTTTAAGAAACCATCATCAAGTTTTGTTTTTCTCATAGCGGCAATTTTGTTTTATTTTGCATATTTTTATTAAATATGTTTTCCCTTTAAGATAATGTATACCACTTTATAATTTTTAATTTTTATGTCAAAATAATTATTTTTTGCCTGACTTGGCCATGACTGCGATAGCAATTAGCTCCAGAAACAATTGCCATTCAGTTCCAAAAATAACTGTGTTGGGAGAGTCAATGCAAGTTTTATTTCTAAGCTTTATAAACTTATGTACCCAAACAAATATGGATAATTACCTTGTGTGCATTGGCACAGTAAAATTTTCAGTAATATCATCAAGCTATCAACTTTCTACTAGAAATAAGTTTATGTGCCTAAAAACATTTTTTTTCTTATAAATAAAAAAATGTACAACACTTTTTTTTAAATACACGTGTGCAGTTTATTTTAAAATAACTCATAAACTAAACGAGGTACATCCGTTATTAAAACGGAAACCGTTTAATGGCCCACAACTTTCCCTATTTAACTATTGTATAGTTAGATATATGTAGTTTCGATATGAGATGCTCGTTATCACTTTATTTATGACAAATTCGACATAAACTCAGAAAGTGTTTTTTAAACCTTTGAATCATTTATATATCCCGTATATTCATATTTTTATCACAATTATATTCTGTATTCGGATTTAAACTTTGTTTTTTAAAATATAAAGTATAAAAAGTACATGAAATATTTATACAAGGAAGCCATAAGAAAACGAAACACAGCCTATTTTGGGCGCTGCAGGTCATCTAAGAAAAAATACTCGGATCCGTCAATTTTTAATTTTAAAGGGAAACATTTTTTGCCACTTTTGCCCTCTAAATTCAACCTTCTAGCAGGGGTGAGACTTACCTCTAAATTCTTAAATAGAAAAAGGGGCCAAGTAATACCTTATTTTGCAGTTTTTTGACCCTGATTACAACTGTCAAGTTTGAAGTCTCTGCTATTATTTTCAATGATGATGACAGCTTACCAAAATTTGTATTTTTTAAATGTATAATAATAAATTACACCTGTAAGAGCAAGCTACTTTAAACTAAGGGTTAAACAATCTTTAAAATAAGATATCAATTAATCTTTCTGGCGTGGTTGTGATTCACCCTTCAATTTTTGGGTGAGTTGTACCCTCGATTAATATATCATTTTAAAGATCGTTTCACTCTTATAATATATCTACACTTAGTTAAAAATATATTGCTCTTACATGTAATTTAAAATTATTCATTAAAAAAATAAACTTTTGACAAGCAGGGATTTCAAACTTAGCAGCTGTTTTCAGGGCCGAGAGTCCTTTAAAATAAGGTTTCACACCTGGTTGCAGTTTTAGTGGGTTAAAATGGAAAAAAATGTTTCATGAGAGATTTTTTAAACGACTTGAGTGCCGAAAATTAGCTCTGTTTCGTTTTCACCCGGTATACACTGGCATAGATAATATTTTTAAATTACTATATCTAAAAACTGGGACATGAGACCCACACCAAATGTATACCAAAAAATGCAAGTGGCCTTAAAAGGAAAACTTTGGTAAAGAAAATTTTAATTTTGGAATTTGAGAAATAAAAAGTTAATTTTTGGATTCCCCCAAAAAAAAAAATTACGAAATAAGTTTAAAAAGAGAATCCCTTTTTAAATTTATTTCGTAAATTAAAATAAATTCTATTAACAAATTCTAAATAAAAAAAATATATATATATATATATATATAAAATATATATATATATATATATATATATATATATATATATATATATATATATATATATATATATATATATATATATATATATATATATATATATATATATATATATATATTCATTCAGGTATGTGTAGCCGCGACGAGTAGACCGATATCGAGCTGCTGTACAGGTTAAAAAAAAAAACCGAATTTTATCAGTACTTTGCAAACGAAAATAAAAGTCAAGATGGTCATAAAGAAACAGTTTATTAGTGATGTGGAAGAAGTTTTAATTGCTGCATTTCAAAAAGAATCAATTGTTAAGGAAATGAGTAAGGCTATTGCTCAATCTATTTTTGAAAAGTTAAATTACCAGTTCGAGGAACTAACACAAAAAATTAATAATTTAACAGAGGAATTTCAAGAATTTAAATCTGTATGTGCAGATAAGGAAAAAGGATACTTACAAAAATAAACTCAATCGAACAGTATTCTCGTAGCAAAAACCTTCGCATCTTCGGAATGAAAGAGAGAAAGAATGAAAATATCGAAAACGACGTACTTGATTTTTTAAACGAAAAGCTAAAGACGAGTTTGACGTCTCTAAATATTGAAAGATGTCATAGAGTTGGTAAACAAGTCGAAAACAAACCAAGGGCTATTTTAATAGAATTTTTCAACTACAAACAAAGAATGGAGGTTTATTTAAAAAAAAGAACTAAAAGGGTCTGGAATAACAATAAAGGAAGATTTAACCAGGGAAAACTTAAAGAAATATGGTGAAGCTGCAGACAGATATGGTTTCAAAAATACATGGACAAAAAATGGAGCAGTATACGTGAAGACGGCAGAGAGAATTATTGCATTTAATAGTGATTTAGAAGATGATCCAATAGATAGTGTTGAAGATTAAAACTAAACTATAGGACAATGTAATGCCGTATGCTTGTTTTCTTTGGTGATTGTTTTGATTTTTACTATTGATATGTATTAGTTATGGGTATAAACACACAAATTTAGAAATAATAAATTTCGCTTTATATGACGATTATGTTTATTTCCTATTTATATAATAGCAATACCAATTTTATTTGTTTACCTATATATATTTCTGTTTTTTTTTCAAGAAATAAAGTTAATATAACCTATTTAATAATAATAAATGGAATATGTGGACCAGGCCTATGATTATTTTTATTTATATTTTTTTTTACAATATCAATAATAATATGTTTTTTTTTCTTAGAGATAATAACTTGTACTAAATAGTTTAAACTTTTAAAATTACTAACGGATGTAGGTAGACTTCTCTAGGTTTGAATAAAATTTCTATTTTGTTTTGTTTCTATTTAATAATTTAAATATTTACTTTTTTTAGGGAATATTGGTAATAAATATTTATTTATTTTTATTTTTGTACAGCAGTTGATTAAGTATTTGAATAATGGACATACAAAAAATATTTGAGTCAATTTCGAATTTGGAGACCAAGGCTTCAACCGTTGACATACAGGGATATGTCAAGGCATGTAATAAACAAAAAGGTAAAATGAGCTTGAGTACGATTCATCTTAATATTAGAAGCTTAAATAAACACTTTAATGAATTACTTATACTTCTTGAAGCATTATCTGATGTTGGGGTGGACGTGCTTGTGCTCTCCGAAACGTGGAATATACTGGATCTGACACTGTATAATATTGATGGGTATCAAATTTTTTATAACAAGAGCCAACTAAATCAAAATGATGGTGTTGTTGTATATATAAAAATACAATTGTACCTAAAGTTAGTCACATCACATATGAAAACTTTACTTTTACCAGAATTACTTTTAAATATGGAAATAAAACCTTTGCCATTAGTTGCACATATAGATCTCCCTCTACTGATATAAATCAATTTACAGATACTTTAAATACTTATTTTAATTCATATATTGACAGAAATGTCACAGAAATTTTTATTGGGGATATAAACATCAATGTTTTGCAGGAGTCTGATTCTACAGTGGCCTATCTTAATTTACTGGCTGGTTTTGGATTTGGAATGTGTATTGATAAACCCACAAGGATATCAACATGTTTAGACCACATTTTTGTTAAAGACATTCTTGGTTCTGCCTAGCCAGTGTTTTTCCTATGTTCTGGAAATAGATATTACCGATCATAATGCTATATGTTTAAATATCGTTACAGAAGAACTATGTAAAAGCCTAAATTCAAATAAAATTATTAAAAAAATCAATTATGACAAACTTTCACAATTGTTAAGCACTATAACTTGGGAAGAGGTATTATCCCTGCAAGACTCAGAAACAGCCAATAATAAATTTATACAGATTTTTAATAAATGTATTAATAAATGCACAGAATTGATAAAAATTAACACTAGTCATAAAAAATTAAAGCCTTGGATTACTAATGCCAATATAAATTCAATTAAATATAGGGACCTTTTAAAAAACAGTTAAGGAATGATAATAATAATATTACTCTCGAAAATAAATACAAGGCATATAGAAATAAATTAAATAAAATTATAGAGAAAGCTAAAAATAATTATTATAAGAAAAACTATCAGAAAATAAAAATTGTCCAAAAAGTATGGGGCCTTATTAAAGACGCGGCAAATTTTCGAAAAAGACAAATAACCCCGTTAACATTTGTCAAAAAATGGCGAAATTGAAAGCGATAGAAAAAAACTTAATTTGTTTAATGAATATTTTAGAAGCGTAGGGAAGACTCTGGCTGAAAAAATTGATTTAACGGATAATAACTTAAATATTAAAAGAATTAATGTTTCCACAATCATTGTTTTTAAGGCCAGTTGACGAGCAAGAAATTATAATAACTATAGGTTCACTTAAGAATGGTTCCAGTCCGGGTCTGGACGGCATTGATGTGGAATGTTTGAAAAAGTACACCTTTTTATAAGCACCCCTATAAAACATATAATAAATTTAATTTTTTCTACTTGCATAGTACCAAGCCACTACAAACAGTTCGGTTATCACTCCACTTTACAAAAGTGGGAATAATGGTGAAATTTCTAATTATCGGCCTATTACATTAATAAATAACATAGCTAAAATATTTGAAAAATGTTTAAAAACTGTTATCACAAAGTCAATTTGGATTTAGAGAAGATAAGAATACAGAATTAGCTATATACGACCTTGTAAACTATGTAAATGAATGTCTTAATAACAAAAAAATGTATAGCCGTATTTCTTGATTTGGCTAAGGCTTTTGACACCGTATCACACAAAATATTAATTGAAAGAATTGAGGAATTAGGATTACGTGGAAAAACAGCTAGACTTATCGAAAATTATTTATTAAATCGTCAACAGTGTGTTAAGGTCGATGGTTGTATTAGTGACGTTTTGGTGACTGGAAACAGGTGTGCCGCAGGGCACGGTGCTGGGACCAATATTATTTCTCATGTATATTAATAGTTTATTTTATCAAGATTCAAAAATTAAATTTGTCTCCTATGCTGATGACACAGCAATTATCTTTGATGGATATAGTTGGGAAACAGTCTTAAAAAAACTGAAATTGGCCTTAACACAGTAAGAATGTATTTAGATAGGAGTTTGCTAACACTAAACTATTCTAAAACGAAATTTATTGGATTCTCTACTTCAGATGCTACCGCTTGCAATATTCAGTCCCTAAAATTACACAATAATCAATGTATTTTAACAAACAATAATGACTGTAGATGCAAAATAGACATTACAAAAGAGTCAAAAATAAAATATTTAGGAGTAATAGTGGATGAGCATCTGAGGTGGAAGTATCACGCAGAATATATAAGTGGTAAAATAAGATCAATTATACCAATATTTTTACTAATTACGAAATATCTTAAGCCCAACACAACTGATTACAGCATATAAAGCCTTAGTCGAATCAATATTTAGGTATGGAATAATAAACTGGGGAGGCTTGTTTGACACTAGTCTAAGGACACTACAAACTACACAAAATTTTATTATAAAAATAATGTTAAAAAAGAAAAAAGATTTTCAACAGAGCGAATATACTCGGAAAATAAGTTATTTAATATCAAGCTCCTTTATATTTTACAATCTGTCATATTTGTACACACTGCATTCCAAAAGAAAAGAGTTTTGCATCGATGCCTGACTAGAGCCATTACCAGCCAGCATTTAACACATAACTTGTATTACAAAACGCACTGTCAAAAATTTGTAAGTTTTCTAGGACCAAAATATTATAATATGTTACCTTTAAAGTTAAGAGAAATTGCAAAAAACATATTTTTATAAAAGAAGTTAAAAAATATATATTTGAAAATAGATTATTTTTGTGAAGCGATAGGGCCATACATGACCCTTGTGAAGTCATTACGTTGAAGTTACATATGTAGTATTGTACTAAATATTTATTATTATGCATAGGCGTTATTGTTGTTATTTTTATAATGTTTTGCCAGATTGATAACGGTTGGGTTGGGGTCTTGGAATCCGTTCGAAAATTAAAAAAAAAAGAATCCGTTCGAAAATTTAAAGAAAAAAATTGAATCCATTACAAAGACATATTTTTTTTTATAAGTAAGAGTTTTTTTTTAGTTTTAGGTTTTGGTGTAAACTATCCTGACTTTTATTTATGTATTTAAATGTCTTATTGTTCATATTCTCTGGAGCACAGTACAAATTTTTTGTAAATTTAGTGTGCTCCATTTATGAATTTATTTTTGTTAATTTTGATTATTTATTGAATAAACAAATTTATTATTTATTTATTATTTATATATATATATATATATATATATATATATATATATATATATATATATATATATATATATATATATATATTTATTTTATTTTTTTAACTATAGCCAGTAAAATGTTTACACTTTACAAATTTATATGCAAAATTTTCAGATGCCTTTAATTATCGGAAAAAGGAAAATTTTTTTATTACTATTTGGAATTTGTCGACAAATTTTAATCTAATTTAGGTTTTTTTCAAACTTGATTTTTCTGTGGGTAGTAACCAAAAAAATAAACTTTTTCGTTACTACCACCATAAAGTGTTCTTCTTCAGGCCACTAGCATCTGATATAAATTTGGTGTGGGTCACAGTTTTTAGATATAGTCATTTAAAAATAATGTCTTCGCTACTGCTTGTAAAATAACATAACATTTCCAAAACACGCCTATGATATGCAAATAATCAGAATAATTGGTCATAAAAATCTATCTTACAAATTTCGCTAATTTATTAACACATAAAAGTTGAATGGCAAAAAACAATTACCTTTTCTTTCGTACGATCTAATGAATGCTAAGTAGAAAAGTTATCGGAGCTAGAGCAATTTCAAAACAAAACGACTCATAAATTATGATGATAAGAAGTGTTGATCTTTACGATCAGAAACCTACTATAAAAAACAAGTTTAAAACAGTGATGTATCTGCAAATTTGTTTCAAATAAAAGCGTTATTACAAGCTCTTTGAACCATCCTCTTAAAAGGTAAAAAAATTAATAACTTTTGGTGATATCTGAAAAAAATAATATTTAGTTTTGATTTTTTTGTGACTTTATTTAAAACGATATCAAAAACTTAAACCACATTCTTATAGTAGATTTTTAAGCTTTATAAGATGGTGGCTGCATTACAATCTTGCAAGCCGGTGAGGCAACCGCCTCAGGCCGCATGTAGGGGCGGCAAAATGATCGTCCTTAATGGAAAGTTAGTTTAAAAAAGAAAAAGTAGTGGAATTTAAAAGTGGGGACCTTGTTTTGACCTTTAAAAATATTGATGAATGAGTTTTCCAAATTAGGTCTTTAGAATTTAAGAAATAAAACAATGCATTTAAGGGTAAGGACTTTATTTGTTTTTGCTCTTCAAAAATTTTAAACCTTAAATTTTATTTTGTTGTAGGGGCAACAAAATTATAGCCTCAGGCAGCAATTTTTCTTGAACCGGCCCTGTCAATAATTTTATATTGAAAATATGTCTTCTCGATGGGGCAGTGTTTGATCTATAACCCAGAGGGTTCAGGTTCGATCTGGGACATATTTTTAATTAGAAGGTATTTAAAAATAGTGTCCGTGGTGAAACTATTACGTTGTTTAAACGGTGCTGTTGGGGTTCAAATCAAATCAAATCAAAATAAGCTTTATTGTTTTAAGAAACAGGTTCTTGTTTACAAAGCAGCAATACATAAAGACAATATTAAAGGAAAATAATACACAAAAAACAAAACTAAAATAAAATACAAGTATAGAACACTTAAACGATTATAGACCACCAAACTATTTTATACAACAAAATTGCACACCATTAAGTATCACAGACCAACATTGCAAAAATTAATATGTTTCCTAGCCTAACGTATAAGATAAATAAATGTATAAAATATAAAAATAAATAAATACACAGATAATAAAATTGAGATATTATAAAATAAACACAAAGTTAAGAGAGAATAATTCAATTAACCAAGTTAACGTAAACAAGATATAGAACACTAAGACCTCTATAAACCACCAACACTATTTAACACAATAAAATTGCACAACCGTAAATATCACAGTCTAACATTACAAAATTAAATATACCCAGCCCAAGATGTACAAAATATAACAATGAAATACATAAAATAAATATACAGGTAATAAAAATCGTTATTTAAACATTATACACTACAATAACAAAATCATAAATAAAATAATCTAAAATTCATCATTATAAAATTCCTCTAAACTATAATAGGCCTTACTCTGCAAAAGCAATTTTACAGAGTGTTTAAAACTTTTATTATTTTGAATATTCCTATACACTCTGGGCAAGTGGTTATAAATTTTAAGGCTCTCATAAATCAGCGAGCTTTTAGTCAGTGCACTTCTTGGTATTGGCAACCTCAGCTCTTCATTGTTCCGAGTATGGTATCTACTTTCAATTATTTCATTTCCATACTTTTTATGGATTAGAGACACTGTCTCCAAAATAAAAATACAGGGAAGCGTCAATATTTTCTCACGGATAAAAAAAGGATTACAATGATCTCTCGGTTTTAATTTGCAGAGATATCTTAGAGCTCGCTTTTGAAGAACAAAAGTAGACTGTATCAGCTGTTGAGTACTAAAACCCCAAAAAGCTATACCATATCTAAGGTTAGAATCTACTAGTGCAAAGTAAACAGACTTTGCCATACAATGCCCTAGATTACTCCTGACAACTCTAACAGCGTAACAAGCTGATGCCAGTTTTTTATTTAAGTTTTTGATGATTATAAAATTTTAATTTAGAATCAATGTGTATACCCAGAAATCTTACAACGTCTTTATTTTCCATAATACAATTATCAAGTTTTAAATTTTCTATACAACATTTGAATGTTAAAATGTTTGTTTTGCTTATATTGAACGATAAACAGTTTGCATCACACCACTGCTTTATCAATACCAAGTCAGTTGAAACCCTAGCTGAGACATCACTAGCGCTCCGACCATGCCACAGAATTGTGGTGTCGTCCGCAAATAAAGTAAAATGACAACTGATATCAATAGTGGCTAAATCATTCACATACAAAAGAAATAGAAGTGGTCCCAATACTGACCCTTGGGGTACACCGTGAGGGTTAATAAGCACCTCTGAATCAGTCTCCTGGCATCTAACAATCTGCTTTCTATCAGACAGGTAAGATGTTATCCATTTTAAAGCAGGTCCCCTAAATCCATAGCGTTCGAGTTTTCCTAGCAGTATATCATGATTAACACAGTCGAACGCCTTCGAAAAGTCGCAAAACACTGCAGCAGCAACATCCCCATTATTCAAAGCCAAGAATAGCCTTTCCAGAAAACTGAATATAGCGTCCCCTGTACCCATCAAATCCTGAAATGCAAATTGGGACACACTCAGTAACTTATGTTTATCAATAAAGGACATCATTCTAGCCTTCACCAGTTTCTCTACGACCTTAGACTGTGTGGGCAGAAGTGTTATAGGCCGTTGACTTGCCGGGTCATCCCAGTCACCGCCTTTATAGAGAGGTCGAACTAATCCAACCTTCCAGCAAGACGGAAATACCCCAGAATCAAAAGATATGTTTATGGCCATACAGAAAACAGTCAGCGCAGTATCCGGCAGATTTTCCAGTATTTTCAAGGGAATATCATCCACCCCAGCAGAGTTTTTATTTTTGATCTCTTTAAAAATATTACGTATTTCCCTAACATCCGTGTGATGCATATAAAAGGATTCCAGGACAGATACACTTTGGAGGTAAGACATTGGACTAACCTGAGAAGATAAGTTAGCCATTAAGTTTTGGGCCATATTGCAATAAAAAGTATTCAACACATCTGCATCCAGAGTGGTCCGCTCTGGGCATGAACCAGACTCTCCCCTCAACTCATTAACAATATTCCAACCTTCCTTCATCCGGTTTCGCGCTTCACTCATTCTATTTTCATAATATTTTTGTTTAGCTATCTTTATCACCTGTCTGTACATTTTCTTATATGTAATAAAAGTTCATTAACAAAACTAGTCGGAAAAAATTTTCTTAATTGATGTAAACATCTTAAGTTTTTAGAAGAACACTTAATTCCCTTTGTAACCCATGGTTTTTGTGTTTTTTCTTAATCTCCTTAATGGAAAATTTACATTAAAAAGTGAGATTAATACCTCGTTAAAAGTTTTAAGAGGATCCAGATCCCGCAAAACCAGCTGCCAGTCAATTTTAGCCGCTGAAAGTCTGAATTTATTAAAGTTAGTAGAACTGTAGATTCTACCGTATTTATAAGATTTTTTTTTGTACTATAGTTTACAGGAATATTTGCAAAAAATTCTGGTTCTAGACAATATTATCAAAAAAATCTTTTAAATATATACCAAAATGATGTTTTTATTATCCCCCCACAATTTTTTTTTTAAGTGTTTAAGGGACACAGATAAAATTTTACACTAATATTAAAGCATAAATTATAATTTTTTTAATCATCACATCCTCAAAATTACTTCCGGTTTAACCAAAGCACCATCAACATTCTTATTGTATACTATTATAACGAGAAACTATTAACTTGCCAAAACTAATATATAAATACCTGATCTCCAGATCTACAAAAAACAGATTAACGAATCACTAGCGTACCTACGCAAGCGGGAAGAACATGGCTTTCTCTTTATGTGAAGCCTTTTTTTCGGTTGACAAAAAAATATGCACAAAAAGTAAGTACTATAAAGTAAGGACCCCACTTACAATTCCTATCGGCTAAGTTAAAGATGTTGTTTTCGTTTGTAAAAATAATACTGGTCCCACTAACCTTTCCGCCCCGGACCTCGATACCTGTAGATAGGCCAGTGTAACAAATATAATAATGCGTTTCGTTTTCAAATGACCACCCTGTATGTTTTAATTAGGTTTAAATACATAGACCCTGTAAAAGAGGCAGTGGGAAAGTGTTTAACACTTATAATTAAAAAGAGACTACGCTCTGTATGACTGTTAATGTATACAAAATCATGATTTCAAGGTTGCTTTTAAAATAGTGTGAGAAAATTTTTTCCGATTTCGTTTGCTCCTAGATTGTTTTTCTTTATTTATAAGAAGTTATTCAAGCAAATAAGAATGTTAAATTGTTCACCAGCGCTAAACAAATGCAAATTGTATTCATAGCTTGCCGACAAACATAATATGAATTAGGTTGCCGAGACAGACATGCAGACTAGCAAGTGTACGAATCATTTTTGTTAAAACCGGTGTGGTGTATGTAACAATACTTGAATAATAATAATAATAATAAATATGTAGATATAGAATGCGTTTATTAAAACTCGTACTGTAAAGGATAATCCTTTGAAAGTTCTATCTATGTAATATGTAATATGTATAGTACCCTTCACTCCACTTCTTCAGACTCTTAAACCACTCTCTCAGCCCGGAATGGAAGCAACGTAGGTCGATGCAGATATTTCAGGATTCACTCTGATATTGTATTGGGCAAAGATCTCGTTCAATTTAATGCAGCGCTTCAAAACACAATCATAGTTCCTTGTCGCGAAAAAATCATCCAACACTCACCTTCTGCCATGAGCGGCTAGGTTTTGGGCAGGAGTCATTTAACCTTGTGGGCGTCACATGTGAGAATACCTAACTGGCATAAACACATTATACATAGCCACCGCGGCTTCAAAGCTTGATTTCTTCCGAGTCAAAAGAGTTTTCTCCTTCCAATTTATACACTTGTATAGTGTCCCAAATTCGACCCTCTCTACCTTCTTTAGAATATTGTTCTTATGTCAGAGGAATGGCATTCTCTACACCCTCAGCATTCTTGATGCCATTCAGCAGAGCTGTTCGTCTTATTAATGATCCTTGATGTACTCTTGCCCATCGTCGAGCTGTGGGAGATCAATTGCTCTTTATAGATACTTTTACTGCTTCTGCTCCGACAAATTATTCAGTAGTAATCCTTCTCTCTAGCAGCTCCCAACAGATAAACTCGTGGTGCCGCACGTATGCATCCCTATACGGTCCAATTGGACAGGCCCCTGCAATTACCATTTCGTTCGTTCTTTTATCCCTAGTTTCTAGACTGTGGAACCTACTGCCAGCGGAGGTCTTTCTTCTCCCCAAATCTTCAAGTTTTTAAGTCCCGGGTTAACAAACTTCCTTTTACCTTGCTTAAGACACCCACGGTAAGTTACTATTTAGGCTTTCAGCCTTCGTGGATTGTCCAAAGATAAAAAATATATTAAAATTTATGCCATTTGTTGTTTTTAAAACCATAGCATTTCAAAAAGGAAAAGATTCTTGATTTTCTATTAATAATAAAAAAACACTTAACTGTAAATGAAACGTTGTCTTCGGGTTTATACAATATTTACCTGAAAAAATTAAATAGTTTTTTTTTTTGAAAGGAGTTAAAAATGTGTATTAATTTTTATTAAATAGAATGATGTTTAGCGTAAAAAAAAATTCTTAACTTATACGCGTAAACTTGGAAAATTATTGCTAAAGACAACTAGGTAATGACTAATAATGGAAAAAACACTTAGTAAAATATTATGACTTGGGGAGATCAATCAATTATTATACATAAAACAAAGGACGTCAATTCTAAGCAAATAATAAAAAAAAGATCCTAACCTAGTTTTTGTACGGAAAAATCACCTAAATTTATTGTTTTTTGTAAAACCTAAACCAACACAAGCTATGGTAATGTTTTGTATGCCAGGTAGTACTCTTCTATTAGTCGTGGTTGTTGTGAGTGTAGTTTTACGTAATTTAAGTTAAGTTTAAGTTAACTATTTTTTTCTTTTTATCTTTGGACAATCCACGAAGGCTGAAAGCCTAAATACTAACGTACCGTGGGTGTCTTAAGCAGGGTAAGAGGAAGTTTGTTAACACGGGACTTAAAAACTTGAAGATTTGGGGGGAAGGAAAGACCTCCGCTGGCAGCAGGTTCCACAGTCTAGAAACTCTAGGGATAAAAGAACGAACGAAATGGGAAGTTCGGGGCCTGTCCAATTGAACTGTATAGGGATGCATACGAGCGGCACCACGAGTTTCTCTGTTGGGAACTGCAAGAGGAGGGACTATACTGGACGATTCGTCGGAGCAGAAGCCGTAAAAGTATCTATAGAAGAGCGATAGATCTCCCACAGCTCGACGATGGGCAAGAGAAGGAAGTCTTTGAGTAAGTAAAGGATCATTAATAAGACGAACAGCCCTTCTTTGAATGGCATCAAGAATGCTGAGGGTTGTAGGGGATGCCATTCCCCAGACATGAGAACAATATTCCAGAGAGGGTCGAATTTGGGACACATACAAAGTGTATAAATTGGAAGGAGAAAAATACTTTTGGCTCGGAAAAGAAATCCAAGCTTTTTGAAGCTGCGGTGGCTATAGATACAATGTGTTTATGCCAGTTAAGGTTATTCTCAAATGTGATGCCCACAAGGTTAAATGTGTCACCGCTTTGCAAAACCTGGCCACTCATAAGCAAAGGATGAGTGTTTGATGAATTTTTTCGCGACAAGGAACACGATTGTGTTTTGGATGCATTAAATTGAACGAGATTTTTGGCGCCCCAATCCAATATCAAATTGAGATCCTGTGAAAGAGATATCTGCATCGCCCTGCGTTTGCTTTCCAAGTCGGGTTGAGAGATTGGTTTGGGAACCTGAAAAGTGGAGTGAAGGGTACTATCGTCAGCATAACTATGAATGGGATTGGTTGTGGAAGAAAGAAGGTCGTTGATGTGAAGAAGAAACAAAGTTGGTGCTAGCACTGAACCCTGTGGCGCATTAATTTCGTGAAAGCTTGAAGAGTGGCCATCAACAATGACTGATATACGTCGATTAAACTATGGCTTTAAATTACTATACCAAATTATTTGTGAAAAAAATTATTTTCCATTATCAGCCAATATTTGTCTTCAGAAGTTCTTTTTTTTATTTAAAATAAATAATTATTTTCGCAACTAGTAGTGTTTTAGTAACTTTTTTTTGTTATTAGTCATTTATTGCCCTTAGCAATAATTTCTCAAGTCTATGTGTGTAGGTTAATAATCACCCTCGACATACATAAAACAAAATACTTAGCTTAATAAAAAGGCTTTTTATATTTTTGAGGACAAGAAAAGTGCTTTTGAATTGTTCCAAATTATTCTGCCACACTTTTTTCTATCATTGTAAATCCAGACTTGGTAGGACTTGGTGCGGTTATGTGTGGCCAAACCTTTATCCGCATTTGAAACAAACATGCTGACCAACGAGGCTGTAGTGCGAAATATATATATATATATATATATATATATATTATTTTACCATATGTAAACAATTTATAAGAAATTAATTGTCTACACTATCGACCTTTTATTTCTGAGAGTTTAAAATTTAGAACATCAATTTTAAATATTTGATAGTTTTTCAAGTTTTTTAAATTATTTTTTAAGCAGTAGGTACATAATTTTTTCAAAATTTGAAAACACATATATCTTACTGTTGACCCTCGGTTAATGAAAATATTTTGTTACAAATATCCTGTAGCATCATACCTTTTAAAAAATAGGTTTAAATTTTCACCCTGTATATTTTTTCATGCAAGGTATGAAAAATCTAAGAAATGTTAACCGGTCTGGCAACACTTCCAAACGCACCTCTTAAACTCCTAAATATATACCAAAATCGATTAATAAAATCTCATAAAGAAACCCTAAAGGGGGACTTGAAGTTTTATCTCAAACATTTAAACTTAAAACCTTTTAAATGGGCGTTCGAAATTCGTGATTTGCTATTCTATATTGCTTGCACGATTCAATAAATACCCGATAATTATAACCATAATACTTATTACTTAACATTATTTATAGTAATTATTAACCTAGATTCTCGATTTCAAAATAAAAATGATACTTAAAAGTAATATTATCTGAGTGTTCAACTTTTTTTTTAATTGAGCCTAGTATTATTGGTATGGATGGTTTTCATCCATCCGTAAGCCTTAAAACAGAGTGGTTTTTGCCGAGTCGGCAGTCGAGTCGAAGCGGTTCAAAACACATGAGTCGCCGAGCCGACTCATGTGTTTTGCACCGCTTTGTCGTTGACTTGGCAAAAACCGCTCCGTCTGTTTTAGGCCTTAGGCATTCCGCACATGGGTCGGTGAAACAGTGATGAGACAGAAATTCGACAAGCCTTTGACAGTATGTACGCATATATTCGTGTTTGTAGTGGCGACAACCGTACAGAGACGAGCATACGTTTAATGGTCAATTTTTACTTTATTCTTAGCCAATGAAATCAATGTCGATCGGACAGCGCCGATGTTTCCCGAACCCGACCGCGGCAAGACAAAAACTACCTCTTTGGATTATCCCACCGGGTCAAGGAGTGCCATATTAGAGCTCTTTAATTGAAAACAAGTTCCCAAAAGCCTGAATCCTACCGAACATTCTTTTAAAGACAAAAAATTAAATATTTTTTAATCTGACAGGTTGACTTGTTTTGCTATTTCATTCCAAGCTATTTCTGTATAATCTTTTTGCAAATATTCTTTTAAAGTATAATTATAAAATACAGAACGGTTTTCAACCTCGTCCACAAATCCGATATTAAACAAATCTATCTTTGGTACAAGTACAATACAGTTACACAGTAAAAACCAGGCACAATCACAATATGAAACACACACACTATAAACAAAATACAAAACGGTGCTGTATTGAATTTGTTTACTAAATGACGTGAATTGCTGAGATCGGATACGCTAATATGCCTACGTGCTATCGATGCCTGTAAAAATCGCGTTCTTGTCGTTGTTTTACCAACCCATGTGCGACGAGCCTTAAACTAAGGCGCCATTGGTAAATGCAAATGTTTAACGTAGTATTTTTGTAACAAACTAACTTTTTAAAATTATACAGCTATTTAACAAGGACTGAACAGTGTCATATTAGTACTTTTTGTTATGTTGAAAAAATTATACATCCTGTGCATTTTTTCCAGTAAAATTCAAAAAATACATAAGACCAGGCAGCTAAAAATTTCAAATTATGTTATAATAAACTAATTTACGGACCCAAACCAAATATTTACTTGATGTTAGTGGCCTTAAGGGAATCTCTTTGCTAAAGAAAATTTTTATTCTGGAATTTGCGAAAAAGTTTTTTTCTGGTTAGCCTTTCCCCCAAGAGAAAATCTAAGTTTTTAAAGCGAATTGCCTGTCATTTCTCAAAAATAACTATTTGCATTATTTCTGAAAATTAAAGGCAAAGTCTTCCATTAAAAAAATAAGAAGTAATAAAGTTAAAAGTAGCTGATTTTTACGAAACTTAAGGGGGTGATTCTACTTGGCAAAATAAGGGTAGAGCTTCATATAATTTTTTTCAAAATGTCATTCGTTTTCGAGTTACAAGCCCTCAAAATTCAATATTTATTTTGGTTTTTCGCCATATTGCATTTATTTTTTAACCAATCCAGTTGATATTTGGCACACAAATCGAGCTTTGCAGATTTTAAAATTTTAAGACAAAAGTACTTATTTTAAATACCGCCGAAGGGCACTTTACCTAAAACTTTTTTTACATCATAACTTTTTATTTTGACAGATATCGCAATGCTGAGGGCGTCATTTTATAGACAATCAATAACTTAAAATATAGGGTAACCTTTATTAAAGTCGATAAACCTCACCGTTTAAGTACTAATAGACTTTAAAGTTTTCATCAATTTCAATCAAATTACCTACATACATACATACAGGGTGTCCAGTAACTGAACCGACAAACTTTACGGGGCGATTCTACAAAAGAAAATAGGGAAAAAAACTTCATATAAACATATGTCCTAAACGTCTTGATGATGTAAATAAATTTTAAGTTTTAGGTAAAATGCTCTCCGGCGGTATTTAAAATAAGTACTTTTGTCTTAAAATTTTAGATTTTGCAAAGCTTGATTTGTGTGCCAAATATCAACTGGATTGGTTAAAAATAAATGCAATATGGCGAAAAACAAAATATAAATTGAAGTTTGACATGTTGCAACTCGAAAACGAATGACATTTTGAAAAAATATATATGAAGCTCTACCCTTATTTTATCAAGCAGAATCACTACCGTACGTTTCGTGATCAATTTTTGAATCATTTGAGGGCATAAAAAGTGCTTTTAAATTTTTTTGAATTACTCTCGATGCAGCCTTGGTGCGGTTATGCGTGGCCAGACCTAAATAGTGACACCTACCCTCCGTTTGCAAACCATACTACTCGGAACGAAAAATAAATATTAATATTTATGATAATTTTCACATTTTTAAAAATAGTGACTAAGAAAACAGTATGATGTGGTAATAAGTAAGCAAAAATTATAGAAAATGTCATCTTGGCTGGCACCATTTACTATTCCATATCTTTTATTTGAGAACAATAGTCATTTGCGTGCAACCAGTGACGTTGCACATCTTAAAACATTGTTTCCAATGCTAATCAGATTCAGTTGGGCCGTTTTATTACAATTTATTTAAATATTTAAATATTATTATTAGTTTTAAATTGAATGGGAGCAATACCGTGCCAATAAATTATTTATAATGAAATAAACGATTAAAATATTTAGATTAGAAAGTGGTGATATCATCGAGAAAAATATATACAAGGTGAGTCAGAAGTCTGATTTATTCGTTATTCATAAAACTTCTCATTTTTTTTCGTAGGTATATATAGCCAGGCATAAACTTTTCATTTTAAAAATATTTTATATATACAGGGTTGCTGACAAAAGCGTGACGGTATAAAGTTAGATTTTCTTTTTAATGGATCACCCGGTATTTTATATTTTTGGTAAATTCCTCTTTACATTTTAACACTTTCTTGTAATCGGCGATATAGGGTGAAATCTTCAAATTTAGAATGTGGCCCTTTTTTAAAAACCCTATTGTTATCCAGCTACAGACCGTGTTGAATGTTGAATATGGTGGTCCATCCTGTACAAACTTGCTTGTTTACAGCTAAACTTTGTTTTTAAATTTTTTGGCAATAATGGCAAAAATTTAAGTTTTTATATTAGTGCATACTCATTCTAAAATGTAATATTATGCTAAACACTGCTTAAAAAGCAGAAAAATCACTGAAATGCTTGTTATCGTATTTTTTTCTTAAAGTTTGCATACCATACTAACCAGAATTTTTTTTTTTTTAATTTTAAATTTTCTAAATTATAAAAGCAGGTATTTTTCTCTTAAGCAAAAATTACATTTTTTTAAATAGTTTTTATACCACTGAAAAAAAAATAATATCTGATGATTGTATCTTTGGTTTTTGACTATGCAGAACTTTTTATAAAAATACCTTTTTTGTAAAATTATTAATAAAAAAGATTTAAATATGCTACGAACCTAAGTACACACTGTATAAAAACTTTAAATATTAAAAAAATATATAAAATGTGTTTACTCTGGAGAATGAATATTTTTTGTTAAAATTTATATTTCCAAAAACAAAATAAAATATAAAAAATGTATTTCCGTAAAACGTCTTTTTTACAATATATCAAATTAAAACTTTTTTTATGGTATTATACTTGTTATACATAAAGGTTTAAGGTTTTCTTTCTTTAATCTGTAAAATGACATTTTTCTGTCCCTCTGTATATGTATTTTAAAGAATATACAGGGTGTTCCTTAAACACATGCTAATATTTAAGGGGGTAATTCGTTAACTCATTTAAAGAAAAAAATCATTTGGACATATGCCCCAAACGTCTTAATATTTGAGATACAGGGTGTTAAAATTAAAAAAACAAAGCAAAAAAATCGAAAACACTTCTTTTATTTAAAATTTTTATACTGGATATAAACCTTATTTAAATAAGTATTTATTATTGCTGTTGTTACATAATTACCAATAAAAATTATACAACCTAATTTTTAAAATAAAAAATCCCGTAATGCTTCTTTTTATGGTTCAAAAACATACAATTAGGTACTTTTTTTCTTTTACACCAAACCAGATACACAAAAACTAGGACACATAAAACTTGTATTTGTATTTGCTTAATCTAAAGAAAGCACAAATATTTTGCCACTGGACTTTTTAAATGTAATTAAGTTAGTGATAAATTACCCCCTTACTGTAATTAATAATATTGCTAAATTAAAAGAACACTGGGTAAAGGATAGTTAGAATATTTTAAAAAATGATTTTTTTTTAGAAATTTTAACGCTCTATATTTTAAAAGTTAAGACGTTTAGGACATATTTATGCCTCTAGGAAGTTTTTTCTTTAAATAATTTTAAGACCCCTAATTGTAAAATCACCCTCTTAAATATGAGCATGTCTTTAAGGAACATCCTGTATATATTTTTTATTTATCAAGCAATTTTGTTTTTGTAAATAATGAGATTCTGGCAATTAGGTAATCGTTTGTACCTCTATTATTAAAGTTACCTTACTTAGTTCTCCATTAAAATACTCCAAATGAACGTATCGTGATGCCCCCGCTGGGAAATGATGATAAACATTAGAATAAAACACTTAAGAATGGTTCACAATGCGTTTAGATTTACCATTACAACTTCATTTAAAGAAGCGAACAAGATGTTAATGTAGGTCTTACAAATGTGTTTTATTATTTAATCTTGGTAAAGGTTTAATCCACTTTTATTTATACCGTAAAATATTTATATTCTTAAGATTATAATTGTTGGAAAAAAACATTTAATTAATATATTAATATACCTTCGAAATCACCTTTATTATATTTATTGCCGTTTTTTATGCTAAGCAGAATTTAAAGACAGGCCCGATGAAAGGGCGGCAAGGAGGGAGGAGGGAGAACGTAAAGAATAATAGGTGATTAGGTCGATTAAGAAAAAATTAACAGAATATAGCTTCGTTATAGATGAGAACCTTTTTTTTTCTTGTCAAATTTTGGGTAAGATTTTAAACTTATCTTTTTATTATCTGTATTAAGGGAGCCTGCAATTTTTTTGATACCAGGACCTCACATGACTCTCAGTAGCCCTGAACAAAGACAGGCGTAACTATACTTTTTCTATTACGATACATAAGTAAGATAGAGACAGAAGAAAAAATTAAACAAATTCTTACCATGGGTTAACGTGCTTCAAACAAAAATTAGTAGATTCCTATTTGGTCATGTGGAAAAAGAAAAGTTACAACCGAAATTACAAATATTTCCAAGCAATATTCGATTTGTTTACATTTTTATTGTTTCTAAAGATATTTTGGTATGTTTTCGTTAAATCGTAAATGAAAGCAAAGCTTTAAATTGTAATAGGTAAGCATTAATTCCAATAATAGGTATACAGTATACAATATGAGGTATGCACATGTGTGTCAGTATGATACAGACTCTTTTCTTACTTTGTAAAAACCCAATTTCCTAAATAATATCTTAATGTTACTATTATAAATATTTTACGTTAAAAATAAATTTAATTAGGTGTCAAAAAATATCCTAATTACGTTTTGTTAAACTATATAGCGAACAAGTTATGACATAGGTACAGTGTGTCCCAGGATATGTGTTACAATGGGACAAATAGAAATAATAATAATAATAATAATAATTTGTATTATAATAGAATTTTTACTATTTTGCGTCCGAAAATCCACTTTTTCGGAGAAGTTAAATTATAAGTGTGAAATTTATTTTTTTATTTTTAATTTAGTATTTAAACATGTTATATTTATCCGCAAAAGAATATACTTAAAATGTATTGGAAAACTTCAATTTTATTTTATTATAAATTATAGACTTTTATTAAAATTATATTTTGTTTTTCAGGTAAGGGGTCCAAAACAACGTATTAAAATATAGAAACAAACTGGTAAGTTTTAAAAAACTAGGGATATGCTGTAAGTTTTACAGGCAAATAAAAGATTTTCTTTTAAATCTAATATGGTTTCTACAGTGACCGCTATAAAGTTAGACACATATGGAAAAATACTTCATGCTTCTATTATTCAATATTTTTTTTTGGTATTGCCACTGCATAACCAGCATCCTTATCAATATTCGAATACGGCTTATGTTCTCCGTTCGAAAAAATATTTATGACAATTAACCTAATTTCTTAAAAGTAGGGTTAGCTGTCAGATATCAAAAAAAGGTGTTTAAAGGTGAACTTTGGGTGTAACTGTAAAATAAAATATGTAAAATATGATGTTTTTATTATACACAAAACATTTTAATTGGCTATAGTTTTTTTAAAAAGTATGGATAATTCTACAAAGATAAGATTTGTCCAATAAATTTGTTTAAATTTACGAAAAAAAAATACAGAAAAATGATTGGCTCTTACAATTTAGATTTTCTCTGGAGGGAAGGCAAACAATAAAATACTTTTTTTCGCAATTTCTTTTTATTAAAGTAATTCTTTTTAGGTCAATTTCATCAGGTATATATTTGGCATGGGTCTTATGCCTTACTTTTTAAATTTAAAATTTAATTATTTAATAAAAAAATTAAAATCGTTAGTACGGTCTTGTTTGAGTCACCCTATACTATATAATAATATTAAATAATTAAATTAATTCTTATAGAACAATACTACTAAATAAAATAATATTATATCAAGTATTATAGAACTACAGACAGTTCAAAAAGCAAAAAAAAACAATTTACCACAGACGTTTTTTACATAAAAGGAATCAGCATAAAACAAAGCGTGATATCCTTCATTACAAGCTCTAGAAACCGCAGTGAGATGTGTATTATATTTACAATTTAAAACAAAGGAGAGCGAGCACTTTTTTAAAACCTCATTATATTTCTAAGAAGTAGATGGTAATGGAAGCCTCGGCCGATGTTCCGCTTCACTAGCGTTGCGAACCTAAAATACTAGACAAAAAGTATAAAAATAGTAAAATAGACACAAAACCATGTCCATGAGAACCGACTTTTTAATTAATCGGGGACCACAACTTGTTTTAGTAGGTGAGGTGATGGACTTAGAACAAAAAGAAGAATTTAAATTTAACTATTTGCAATGACATTATAAGTTCGGGAGGCGATTTTACAAATCCTATACCAGTTCAGTCAGGACGGTGACTGAACTCGAGTAGTGTTTGTTTGCAAAAACAGTTACAAACCCATATAACATTTTTTGCCGGCGTTGTACATTTAATTTACTGGCATTACCAACACTCTTTAATGGCAAAACATTGGCAAAAAGGTATTAAAACGACGCGAAAGTGGGTAATTGGCCGTTATTAGGCCACGTGTTGCAGATAATGTGATGGCATCCGTCATTAATAAGTTATTGGCAAAAAAATGCGTTTAAGATGATGTCATCCATCATTAATAAGTTATTGGCAAAAAAATAACAAAAGACACGAAAGTGAGCAAATGCAGATACTCCCAAGCAGCAAGATGACGTCTTATTGACGAAAATTGTCGCATATACTTTTTTAAAAGCTAAAATAATGCGATATTTTATTTGAAAATTAAAATAGGAAGAAACTCCTTACTGCATGCAATTTCCTTGCAATGCAAAGTACCATCTCTCTGAAAACTGAGATCACCTACCGCAGACCGCTCTCGAATTATTTTTGTCTAATGGGTACGGTTTAGAAGATAAAAAGCGAAGATATTGCAGAAACGTAGTAGTTTATTGTCCATTACGCCATCTATCGGTATGTCAAAAAAACTATTAAATATATATAATATTTTTTATTACCACGTCTTTAAAACTTTTAATAAAGTTTTAAACAAAATGTTTACAGCTCCTAACAGTCTACTTGAATATCTTGCCTTCTCGACTAGCCATCACCAATTAATCACACAACACACACTTATTAGGTAATGAATACATTTAATTATGTCTATTAAAAAACTCTTTTCTTTAAAAAGAAACTAAAAAGCTAGAAAACCACCTAGAAAACAAATGCACAAAGTGGTGCATTTGTTTAGCTGCCATTATAAATGAAACAGATCAAAAAAATTGCTTTAATGTTAGTTACATACCAATATTAATAATATGGTTTAAAAGTATGAATATGCGTTAAAGGTTTGCCTTCAAAAATCCAATATTTATTTGCCTGCAACAAAAACGCGTGCTTTATTTAATCAGGATTGGTATGCCGCCATTTTTGTATGCTTGCCGGCAATTCGCCTGCATGTAAAATTTATTGGCAATTAAGTGTTTATTTAGGGTTGACTTTTTAATGCGTATAAGATGTTGGCATAATATTGTCACCAATTACCAATGCTTCACCATCAATGCCAATATGAAAAATGTACATTGCCGGCAAATAGTGTTTGCTGGGAAAGTCTATACCATTTCGGTTCAAAAATTGACCATATTAATATAGTATTTGTAACTATATTTTTGTGGCATTTTCTTTAACAAACCTGTTTAGTCGTCGCGTCGTAACTATTATCAAGGAAAGTCTGCAAGTAATTAATATTTAGGCGCAAAAAAAAGGTAAAAATAGTAATTTATGTAAAAAGTGCATAAAGTGATACTTTTTTAGGCGAGTGCGGCAATCCCATGAGTAAAAAAGACACTTTATGCATGTGTTATATACTATATTTTTATGACCGTATAAAAATATCCCAAATTACCAGTTTATACATGTTTTATTTATTTACACTTATTAATTTTAATTTTTGCAGCACAACCATTATATTGCAACAAAAAAATCATAGCCCCTTTATTTTTAAAAGACAATTATTCTCTTCATAACTATGCCGTTATGAATTAATTTTTAGATAATTGTATGTACTTACTTTTCTAGAAATAATACTAGAACAGTGCCTATAAATTCCTTTTCAATTCATTACTACTAATAATTTTAAATAATTTCTATTAAATTTATTCGCAAGCTGTAAAATTTTAAAACTAGTGACACATGAACTAAAAGAAATAATGACGAAATCAAAGGTAACTTGATCGTTTGGTTCAGTTGATGTCGCGTTTACTTTTAAACCTATTGCAAAATTGATATATAATTTTATTGAAGTTGGTATGAAAACAAAACACTAATTCAAAGTGTGTAAAAAAGCTTTAAGGGGTTAAAAAAGTTACTTTTTTAACGCTTTATGCAGTATACTAGAATGAAGTACTTTATCTTCATGTTAACGATTAAAAAAACTGCATTTTTTAACGGTCGTGAAAAAAGTTGTTTATTACCTTCAACGCTATTGATTTGCGAAGACTATGGCTCTCTCTTAACGACATAGGGTGTTTAATTTAGTCGTAGTAGGCAAAAGTTGGGTTTTTAAATGACACTATGTATTTTTAAAAATTTAGAATTTACGGTGCATTTAAGAAACATTTTGTAAAGGGATAAATGCATATCCATGCAATAGTTTTTCGGAATAAGGATGCGTAGAAATTTGTAGTTTTTGATACTTTTAATACTAGAACGCTAAACTGAATTAACCTACTCCTGACATAATTAATTAAGATAATGAATAAATTATGTCATTTATCGAATAAAATTTTATTTTCTCAGTTTTTTTTTTAATTCATAGGATTGTTTATTATTTATTTTATTATTAGTATACCACTATACCAGTATCAAGAACTTTTAATTATTATATATTATATTAAATTATCAAATATTTTGAAAACCGTTGCATGAAGATGCAGTTTACTCATACTAAATAATTTTTTGTGTCATAGAATTCAAAATTTTAAAAACGTTGTGGGTGTCACAAAAAAATAACAAAATAAAACATCTTTCTAAAGCGCATAGGTCATTAAATGATTGACCGTTACTTTACTTTCTTAAAACACTATATTTGAATGACTGAAACAGTCTAGATATTTATTTATGAAATTACCTGAAATTTAACATACAAACACTACACCAATATGGTCAATTTTCGAACCGAAATGATATAGACTTTGTAATTGTTTTTTGACAAACAAAGACTACTCGAGTTCAGTCACCGTCCTGACTGAACTGGTATAGGTTTTGTAACATCGCGTCCAGGAGATAGCAACGTCGGAAAACAATAATTTTAGGCTGGCTAACTTTTTGATGTGTTGTTCTCCATCATCTTTCGGGTAGTTTCTGGGCTGTCTAGCTGGCAGTAGCGGTTGCGTTAGCGCCC
The DNA here is from genome assembly GCA_014170235.1 of Listronotus bonariensis. NCBI lineage: Eukaryota > Metazoa > Arthropoda > Insecta > Coleoptera > Curculionidae > Listronotus > Listronotus bonariensis. The sequence goes on along the minus strand of JACEGR010002671.1, from coordinate 37,910 downwards.
AGATGCTAACCTTGATATTTAGAGCTGTCACGTGATATGTCAAAAAATGCAGATATTGGTAATATATTATCGTTTCAAGTTTCATCAAAATATACCGAACGGTTCACAAGTTAGAAGGGGAATGACTGTATAATTAGCAATGATAAAAGTGTCTGGCAAAAAGAAAATATGTCTGGTCACCCAATTTAAAGACAAAGAAGTTAAAAATTAGGTTTCTTAAAATGTTTTTAAAACCTTGGATTATTTCCTGTACAGGTAGGATGCAAACTAATAACATCACAACCACTACCGCCAGCCAGACAGCTCAGGGTCCATTCAGAAGAGGAAGGTGAACAACATATCAAAAAATCAGCTGATCTAAAATAATTTTTTGAAAACGTTGCTACCTCCTATACTATTATTGGCATAAACATATTTTTGTTTATGTCATAGCTACTGACATAAATTATGTAAAATATCAGGGTAAATTTTAATTATGACAATGCTTTTTCTTTAAGTAATACAAAATAATTAAACTCTCTAGTAACACCAGTTCAACCGTTTAAAGAAAATTCATTTGAAGGCCATATTCAATATGACCTTATTACTAGTTTGTTTGTGCGAATAAAGAGCTATAAAGGCTATCGCAGTGGTGATAATTTCCTAGGTTTTCCAGACAACCATCTGAAAAACCTAGGACACTGTTCAGAACCCAAAACTTGCAATCAGCGGCAATGATGTTAAAATCATGCAATAATGAGAACTTTTATTAAATTATTACTAAACATCTTTATACCGTGTTTCCTAATAAAGTTCAGTAGGTAATAAATCTATAATAATGATAGAGAAAGGAAGCTCATTTGGTAAAATTTTAAATTTACTGGTATATTTCTTTAATTGACAAAAACTGAATTTAACTTTTATAAATTTAAAATATAGAGTAAAAAATTTAAATGTTGCTTTTTTCTCGTTTTTTAACGTTTTAGAAATTAAAGGGCTTATTGTAATAACATGTTAAGCCAGAAACACAAAATACAAAGTAAATAGGGTTTATAAGTTTAAAAAATGTGTAAAAACGACTATTATCAAAAAAAACTTAAATAGTTTTTCTAATTAAGTAGATCCAAGGACGTTACATGAAACTTTTTATTTTGGATCATTATATTATTAATTAAATAAATTAGGAAATAAAACAGATTTCTGTGGCTGCGTGGCTTATTATGTTATTTTAATAATATAATATAATTTAATAAATAAAATAATAGTACTTTCCTCTTGAGCGAAAAACATATTTTTGAGATACCTCGTATACGAGTACCGCTCATATGTGCTTTTTTAAAGAAGAAACGTTTGGTATATCCTCAATTATTGATTCTCAGTTTTTGGTATAAATTCTAAGAAAAGTTAAGATGATATTTAATTAGGGCACGTTTAGCCCTAATACGTCCGTCAGGATAGGACATACATGTTAAATATGCAACTTTTAAAAGCCTATATCTCAAAGTTTAGTCCCGCAAGGCCTGTTAAAAAAATTCCTAGGTATAGAGGACACTTATGGTATGTGTATTCGAAGTTTTAAAAAAATCCTAAGAAGGGTGATTTTTTTGGGAACGTCTTTAAAAGTGTTAAATGGCCGATAAAAAAAATACGTGATTGTTATTTTTGATGCACTACCACATATTGTATTTTCATTAAAATCAGCGAGGGACACCTGGAATAGTTTTCCTGTGAATAATGAAATGTGATTTTGAAAACCTTTTAACCGATACAAAGGCAGTTAAAATGGGGCAAAGTTGCATAATAAACAACTTTTTAAGGAACTCTTTTATTTATATTTCAGATATAAAAAAACTTATTCTGAAGAATAACTTTTGTTCAAAATAGAAAAAATAAAAAAGTTGCAAGTATAGTTAAGTTCATCCGTGGACATATTGTACATTTTTTCATGAGGCACTTTTAATATAATGGTGCTCGTTAATTAATAAAATACCTATTTACTACTGCAAAACTATAATCAGAATAATAAAACTGTAATTTATTTGGATATGACAATCAAAAATCCGATACAGGAGGACGATGTAGCCGACTTTCAATTGCCAATATCTCGCAAATCAACGATTTTTACTCAGGTTATTTTTTTTTCTGGATGCTTATTGGCTCAAAGAAAGTTTATGGTGCAAAAATGTTCAGTTGCCCACTTACTTTTAATCAAAAATTCTAACTTGCACTTAATTAAAGTTTAACTTGGTTTAAGTATCTTCTAATTCTCCGTTGCACATTAGGTATTCAAGTGCTAGTAAGTTACAAATTAAAAGACGACTCAAGTTCTAAAATTAAACTGCTAATCTTAAGGACTTTTAGAAAAACGAATTCACTTGCGGTTTTAATGGAGTTTTTGTTACAAAAATTTTAAGGAAACAAGTTTAAAGGAAGTACGGATAGTAAAAATGAGCCTAGCTTAAAGTCGTAAAACTGTAATTAATTACTAAGGTTCCCTGTTTATTTTTTTTATCTTTGAACAAACCACGAAGGCTTAAAGTCTAAATACTAACGTACCGTGGGTGTCTTAAGCGAGGTAAGAGGGAGTTTGTTGACACAGGACTTAAAAACTTGAAGATTTGGGGGAAGGAAAGACCTCCGCGGGCAGCAGGTTCCACAATCTAGAAACTCTAGGGATAAAAGAACGAACAAGGTAAGAAGTTCAGGGTCTGTCCAGTTGGACCGTATAGGGATGCATACGCGCGGAACCACGAGTTTCTCTGTTGGGAACCGTGAGTGGAGGAACTATACAAGACAATTCTTCAGAGCAGAAGCCATGGAAGTACCTATAAGCGATTAATCCCCCACAGCCCGACGATGGGCAAGAGAGGGAAGCCTTTCTGTAAGTGAAGGATCATTAACGAGACGAATAGCTCTTCTTTGAATAGAATCAAGAATGCTTAGGGTTGTGGGGGCCGCCATGCCCCAGATATGGGAACAATATTCAAAGGTAGGTCGGATTTAGGACACTATAAAGTGTTAAATTAGAAGCGGAAAAATACTTTTTGGCTCAAAAGAGAAATCCAAGCTTTTTGAAGCTGTCGTGGCTATAGATACAATGTGTTTATGCCAGTTAAGGTTACTTTCAAATGTGACGCCCACAAGATTGAAGGTGTCTTTGCTCTGTAAAATTTGGCCGCTCATAAGTAGAGAATGAGTATTTGGTGACTCTTTTCGCGACAAGGAACATGATTGTGTTATGGATGCATTAAAATGGACGAGATATTTTTGGCGCCCCAATCCAATATTAAATTAAGATTCTGCGAAAGAGATATCTGCATCGATCTGCGTTTGTTTTCCAAGTCAGGTTTAGTGATGGGTTTAGGAACCTGAAAAATGGAGTGAAGGGTACTACCGTCGGCGAAACTATGAATAGAATTAGTTGTGGACGAGAGAAGGTCGTTGATGTGAAGAAGAAACAATGTTGGTGCCAGAACTGAACCCTGAGGGACTCCAGCATTTACTTGGTGAAAGCTTGAAGAATGGGCGTCCACAATAACTAATATACGTCGATAAGATAGATAACTAGAGAGCCAAGTACAGAGTTTAGTTGAAAGACCATAGGAGAGAAGTTTATTAAGAAGTGCGGCATGCCAGACCGGGTCAAAAGCTTTGGATATATCAGGAGCAACGATCTAAGACTCACCTAAAAACTCAAGAGACTTATTCCAACAGTGTGATACGAAGGAACGAAGATCTGCTGTAGATCTTTTGTGGCGAAATCCATACTGCCTGTCATGCAAAATTTTGTGTTTTTCTTAAGAATTATTAATTAATTTTTCCATTACTTTATAAAGAACTGAGTAAATTGAAATTGGTCTATAGTGAGATGGAAGGGATTTAGATCCTTTCTTGGGAATAGGTTGAACACGTGAAGCTTTCTAGCTCTCCGGAAAGATACCTGTGTCGTAAGAAATTCGAAAGAGCCGAGTTAAGATTGGTGCAAGTTCTGGAACACATTTTTTAAAACGATTGCTGTAGTGGCTAGTTCTGGTAAGTTCTTTAACAAGAGAAATATATTCCTGGTCCATGAGCCAGCTACAGATTTTTATGACCAATTTCCTTTTAGTCTATAACTCGTAAGATGCTTCAAGAGGGTTGTAATTTTTGTGAGCGTCAGCTGCGGACCTAATGGTGGAATTATACAAGTTGCCCAAAGAAAAGATTCATATTAAACTTGTGTCCTTTAAAAGGAACACCCTCTTTATTAGTTCAGTTTTGGATTGTAGAAATAACAATAACGTAAATTTTATCAGCGTTACCCATACCAAAAATGTACCCATAGAAAAAATGTAAGGTTTTGGAATTTTTGAAAAATTCTTCCCTAAAATAAAATTTTAATATATCTTAGCTTACTTACGCCTGACTTTGATTATGTTAGATTGCTAGAATAATTACACTCTATTATCACATATATTTTTTTTTATTACTATTTTATAGGGTGTCAAGAAATTAATATTATACTATTAGTTACTAGACACCCTGTATAATTTCTAGTAAAAAAAAATTAAATAAAGTGTTGTACCCTTAACTTTCAAGCCATTTAATAATAAAAAGAGTTGAATTTAAGTAAGGTAGAATATATAAATTTTTGTTTTTGTCATGATTTTTTTAAAATCCTAAATATCTTAAAAACCTTTGAGTTTTGGTATAGGGATCGCGAATAAAATTTACATTACTTTTACTCCTACAATTTAAAAACTAAACTAATATACAGCGTTTTCCATTTAAAAACACAAGTTTAATATTGATCTTTTTTCTGGAGATGGAGTCGCAGCTGACGCTCACAATGATTAATGTACTCTCTCTCTTGAAGCATTTTACGAGTCACGGACGAAAAGAAAATAACAACAACAAAATTTTGCATCTGGCTTACGGTCTATAAAATTTGGGAGGAAAACATTTCGAGTTTGTTGCTTCGCAATTTCGTGTATGACATTTACAACAAAATTCCAAGTTATTACTTTTGTTTTCTTAAGTGTAATTATTAACGAATACATATACACTTTGTGCTAGCTCAATCCGTTTAATTAACTTTCAGTGTGTTTAACACTAACAGATAGAAATTAGACAAAAAAATACCTATATGTATACATTCCGGATAGGAGGACGCATCCATGAATTGACAAAAATTTCACTTTGGCCTTGGCCACGTTAACAAGCATAAGAGTCGAGCGGAAAGTATCAAATCTCTGTACTGGTAGCCGGTAGTAGCTTCAATATTCTCTGGTAAACAGCGTTTTAAAACCAGTTTATATAAATTAGAAACGCTTCGCAGATAATATTTGTTCCGTTTGAGCGGCAGCAGCATGGTATTTTTTCTCATGTATATTGCACTCGCCTGATTTAAAAAAACTTTAATGCTACCATACATACCAAAGGCAGCACTCTCACATTCTCGGTTTCCGCTGGCCGCAGACGCTTGGTATCGTGGCCATAGCCTTAATCGTTTTAAAGTGACGCGATGTCTGTAAGTTGTTACATCAATTGAGTTTTAGTGTGTTAAATAATACAAGCAGGTAGAAATTAGGCAAGGGTACGCTGCATCTAAACCTTACATGATACGGTAACACTTTAAAAAAAAACTGAGCAAAGTTTTTTAGGCAAATTCTTTCGAGTTTCTTACGACACAGGTATTTTTTTATCCTATTTTCAGAAAGGATCTAAATCCCTTCCATCTAACTGTAGACTTATTTTACTTCCCTCAGTTCTTTGTAAAGTATTGGAGAAATTCGTTAATTTTCAAATTCTTAAATATTTAAAAAATCACAAAATTTTGCATGACAGGCAGTATGGATTTCGCCACAAAGATCAGCAGCAGATTTTCTTTCCTTCGTATCACACAGCTTGAAAAAGTCTCTTGAGTTTCTAGGTGAGTACCAGATAATTGCTTTTAATATATCCAAAGCTTTTGACCAGGTCTGGCATGACGCCCTTCTTAATAAACTTCTCTCATATGGTCTTTCAAGTAAACTCTGTTTTTGGCTCTCTAATTAGCTTTCTGATCGACGTATATCAATTATTGTGGATGGTCACTCTTCAAGCTTTCACCAAGTAAATGCTGGAGTGCCTCATGGCTCAATGCTGGCACCAACATTGTTTCTTATTTAAATTAACGAACTTTTTTGTCCGCAACTAGTTCCATTTATAGTTTTACCGACAATAATAAAAATTAAAAGAAAAAATATATATTTTTTATACGTGTTGGAAAATATATGTTTTTTAATGTTATTATCTCCTAAAGATAGCATGGATCTAATTGTAAAATAACCATATCCAAATTTACAGTATATTTTCATAAGTTCCAAAATAACAAATATCTTTTTTTTTTTTTTTTTTTCACCCTTTCGGGGTCATCCCACCCAGGTCCGACGACCGCCCCCCTAGGTGGTGCACTGCAGCCTGAAGGCTTATTGTACCTTGACCCCTACTCCTTCTCATTCACACACCATTCATTCCATAACTTGGATGGTTGTTGCTCGGTCCGCATCCCCGAGCAGAACACCGTGTGCCGTTGCCCAAAACACCGCCGTTGCCGGACACCCATCCAAATTATGGGCGCGCATTTCACTGCTTAACTCCGGAGATCGACGCTTGCCGATACAACCGAAGCAGCCACAAGCGCGCCTAACTAAATATCATCTTATCAATGGTCCCAAATAACCCATTACTATAACTTTAATTTTTATGTAACACTTTTTAGAATGCACCCTTTACACCTCATATTTATTGTCACTAATTAATGAAACCTTTTTTTCTGATGCTTAATAAATTAAATTGTTCGGTATGGTGATTAAAAGTGTAATCTTAAAGCTTACGGCGTTATACATATTAAGTATAAAATATACGAAAACAAAAATCATTACCAAAATTGAACGAAGCTTTCACCAAGTAAATGTTGGAGTGGCTCAGAGCTCAGTGCTGGCGCCAAAATTGTTTCTTGTTTACACAACGACCTTCTCTGGTTCACAACTAATTTCATTCATAGTTTTGCCGACTATAGTACCCTTCACTCCAGTTTTCAGGTTCCTAAACCAATCTATAAGCTTGATTTGGAAAGCAAACGCAAAGCTATGCAGATATTATTTTCACAGGACATTTATTTAATATTGGATTGGAGCTCTACAAATCTCGTCCATTTTAATGCATCCAAAACACAATCGTGTTTCTTGTCGCGAAAAGAGTCGTCAAAAACTTTTCCCTTAATTATGAGCGGCCAAGTTTTGCAGAGCAAAGACACCTTCAATCTTGCGGGCGTCACATTTGAGAATATCCTTTACTGGCATAAATATATATAGTCACGGTAGCTTAAAAAAGCTTGATTTTCTCTTGCAAGCCAAGAAGTGTTTTTCTCTTCTAATTGATAACAAACAACAAATGTCATCACATTAATGGTCCCAAGAGCCCATCATTTTAACTGCAGTTTAATTGTTACACTTTTGGAGTGTACCCTTTAGACTTTGAATTTATTGCCAGTAATTAAAGAACCCTTTTTTCTGATGCTTATTAAATTAAATTGTTGTGTATCACGATTAAAAGTGTAATCTCAAAGCTTACCGGCGTTATATAAAGTATAAAATATACGAAAACAACAATCATTACAAAAATTGATCGAACCAGAACTTGACAGTTTGGGTAACCAGACATGTAGGCCTGTCTGGCGTAATGGATGATCACCCAAAAATGTCATCTTATTATCTTCGAATATTTTTTTATAATCGATCATTCTTTATATTGTCAGTAAATTACTTAATGTGGTTTTAATTTTAAACACGATTATTAAGATTAAAAATTAAATTATGGAACTGTGTACTTTGTGTCTCTTTATTCCTTAATTAACTTTTTTAAAAGTATACAGGGTGGCTAAAAATAGGGCAAAATATTTTGATAGTAAACTCCATACATAGAGATTGAATGGTCAAATATTTTTAATATCCTATTGTAAATATTTTATAACGATTGCAAATTATTTTAAAATATTAACATTTTTATTGAGCGGTGATACACATATAAAACTGAGATATGTAAGTAAGAGCTTTTAAAAAATACTAATAACATTAAAAAAAATGATTTTTGGCGAAAATATTTATACAAGAAGCTACCCTTACTTTGACTCATCGAAAAAAATCAAAGCCTTCATCAGATCTTTGTCATTTTGTTATAATATTTTATTTTTTCAATTTCTTTAATTTAAATGTGTTGTATTTTTATATTTCTAATATAATGTCATAATTGTCAGATAGGTACTCTTAAAATTGGGTTTTATCGAAAAATTGGATTTGACTTGGAGCTCCTCATTTATGTTGTACTTTTTTTTAATAGATACATTTGCCGTAGAGATTTTGACGATATCAAATATGTGTAAATTAAGTAAAGGGAATATAACAATTCTTTTTGTTTAAACAAGGTGTTTTATAATTGCGGTAAGAATATTTTAGAGCGTAGACCTGAGCCAATTAAAAAAAAAAGTTTTTGTAAATATAGGTCCGGAAATGCTTTATTTCTAAGCTACAGGGTGTTGAACTTTATAAAGAAAATCGGGTTTTTATTAATATTATATATATCTCTTATCCGATTTTAATAAAATTTGACTAAGGTATTTGTTTAAATAGGAAGTTAATTAAGCCCTAAACTAGTTTTAATTAGTGAGACCACTGGCGGCGTGACACGTATCTTAGCTAATATTATTAACAAAAAAATGTACGCCACTGACTTTTTCAACTTTTATATTTTTTTCAGATGAAACACCTAAAATTAAAAAAAAGTTTTTCTTTTAAATATTTAACACACCGTAGTTCAAAAACTAAGACGTTTAGGACATATGTTAATATGAAATTTTTGTCTTATTTTGTTGTAGAATCGTTTGGTTAAGTTTGTCGGTTGAGTTACTGGACACCCTGTATGTATGTAGGTAATTTGATTGAAATTGATGAAATCTTTGATGTCTATTGGTGCCTAAACGGTGAGGTTTATCGACTTTAATAAGGAGTACCTTATTTTTTACGTTTTTGATTGTCTATAAAATGCCGCCCCCAGCTTTGCGATATCTGTCAAAATAAAAAAGTTATGATGTAAATAAATTTTAAGTTTTAGGTTAAGTGCCCTCTGGCGGTATTTAAAAAAGTACTTTTTTAGAATTTGCAAAGCTCGGTTTGTGTGCCCAATATCAACTGGATTAGTTAAAAAATAAATGCAATATGGCAAAAAATCAAAATTAAAATTGAACTTTGACGGCTTGTAACTCGAAAACGAATGACATTTTGAAAAAAATATACGAAGCTCTACTCTTATTTTGTCAAGTAGAATCACCTTCTTAAGTTTCGTGATCGATTTTTGAATCACCCTATATATTAACAACAAGTAAATATCATAAAAATAACCATACTAGTACAAAGCCACCTTATAAAACTTTCTGGAACCTCACGGGAATGTCACACTTTTAATAAAGCATTTTAATTTTTTATGCATCGATAAAAGTCCCATGGTAGGAATGCTGCAGTACTGCATATTTTAGATTGACAGTACAATGAATGGGTGTTACTATTTCCATTTAAAGATCTAATACGTATTACTAGGCACAATTTGCTTATTTCCAACCACGAAGTTCATTTTTTTAAAATAAAACTTACATAAATTGAAAACACTGAATGATTTAATGGTTTGAAAATATTATAGGATGGTTGGCATTGATTAGTGAATATGTCAAGAATGATTAAAATTGGTCTTTTGTGGACGCGAGATACAGTGTGGACCAAATTAAACTTGCATACTTTTTAGCTAATAACAACTATTTATGTGCTTAATGCGCCTTCATTTTTATTTTACAAGGCTAATAGGTAGATGTGCTTTTTTTAGGTTTGTCAATTTTGGTCGAATAGATTTAGTCAGGATCGGACTTACGGGACTTTTTCCAAAATAGTGTATTTAACTTCGTTGCAAAAAAAATCGAATTTATCTACACTTGTGCTAATACGTTTAATTTTATTTAATTTACTATTAAGTTGTGTCAGCATCCAACTTAGGACCCATGATAACCTCACATTTTTGATTTTTAAAGTACACTAAAAAAGTTTTCTGATAAAATCGAGATAAATGCATGCTTTTTGAGGAGCATCATTTATCAAGAATAATCATAATTCTTGAATTCTCAAATAATTGACAGATTTGCTTTTACTGAATCATTTCCCATAGTTTGTCTACGAAAAAAATCGTATTAGCTCAATTTTGTAGTTAAATCTAATTTCTTTTGCAACTAGATTAAATGCACAATTTCGGAAAAAGTCCCGTAAGTCCGGTCCTAACTTAATCGATTCGACCAAAATTGACAAACCTAGAGAAAACATATCTGCCTATAACCCTGTAAAAATGAAAAGGATAAGCACAGCAGTAAAAAGTTATTCTTACTTAGGAAGTGTGCAAGTTTAATTTGGCCCACCCTGTATATATATTTTTAAAAGACCTCACACGGGGGTGTAGCATCTATGAGGCTAGGCATGGCACTGCCCAGGGGCTCCCAAGATTATGGCGCCCTTCGGACTCATTTTTTTTTTTTGGAGGTTAAGACCTTAATTTTTTACCCCAGGGTCTTGGGCAGGGGCGTAGCTACTGCTGTATCAGTCGTATCAATGATACGGGGCCCCCGGGCGATGGGGGCCCCCAAATGTGTAAGCAAAAATTAGTGGTAGAAAACTGTAAAAATGTCGGTTAAATAGGAAAAGTGCTTTTTCAATGCTGAAATAATAAAAACATTGTTTTTGGAAAGTGGGGAACTTTTTTCTTTGGCCTTCAAAATATTTTTGGGGGCCCCTAACTTATTGTTATACCCCTACCTAGCTACGGTATTCTGACCTCACAAGAACTATTTAGTATAATAATATCTAAATAGTACTAAAATATTATTTTTAATAAGTAATATTCCTAATTTAAATGTAAATAAATATTTAACAACTATGTTTTATCTCAAAGTGAAAATTTGAAAGAAGTATCTACTAGTTACCAACTTAATGAAACAGTCCATATTTGCTGTGGGGCCACTGATGTATATTGTTAAATAATATAATGTTAGTTCGTAGAGTTTCACGGATAGGTTAATATGTACGAGTAGAGTACTTCCGAAATGATAACTCTAATATAATATGATGTTTCTACTTACTGTGGTATTTTAGTTTTAAATTAAAAGATACGATTTAGTAAAAGAATGATAATTTTAAGTTTAACGCATTATTTATTTAAGATATTCGATTCATAAAATTTACAAATTAATGATCTATTGTCACAAAACAATATGTTATGCTGCTGTGATTAAGCTGATTTTACACTTATCACATAAGTTTGATTAAATATTTGATACAATTTGTTTATAAACGAAAGTGTAAATTAAAATAAATTATTTGACAAACTTCTTTCTAGCAAGGCTGCAAACTGAGAAAAATTTGGCAAAACAGCACATATTAATAGTCCCTGAAAGATTTTTAAGTTTTCCGTAAAGAGCAAATATTTTATCTATATAAGCACATTTTACCGTTGTCCTTAAAATCTCTAAATGAACACTCAATAAAAACTACAACATTACGCAGTCATGGTAAAATTGAGGTTAAGTACGTAACAACTGTCAATTTTAAATCCTTTAAGTTGGTAGTTTTACATGAAATGTTTGAAGAAAAATAGGACGTGTTTAAATCCTCTAAACAAATTTGACAAGACAGCCTTAACTTTTTAAAAACTAGCTTTAAAAATAAATTTTAGTATATATTTTTCAAATAAAGAAAATTGGGGTTTTTTAAAGGTTCAATTTTTTTTCTTTTCAGTTACCTTGAACACTTAAACTACGAAATTTAACTGATTTATTTGAAGAAAATAAAAGATACTACTGACAAGGATTTTTTTCTTTAAAAGTTATTTCTGATCATCTGATTAAAGATAAGCACCCTATTAGATATATTATTATTGAAAAGAAAATTTTATGGAGAAAGATGTAGAAAAAAAGTTTTTTTTTTCTAATTTCTTAGCTACTCCAGGAAATATAAGGAAAAACGCTTCACACATCAATTTTTGATATAGGGGAAACATTTTTTGGCCATTTTCACTCCCTGAACTGCAACCGTCTAGTAGGGTTGAGACTTACCCCAAAATCTTAACCCTGCGTTAGTACACTAGCAAAAAGTACAAATATAGTACACTGGGGTATACCATACCCCATTAAAAAATATATATTTTTTTTTTTGTAAAAGCTCATGTATGTTATTATTTACAAAAATTGGTTTCTGCTTTATTTAAATGGTGTTAACTTATAACAAATATCAAAAATACCATAAAATAAAAAAAAAGAATGGAAAAAAGTAAACACTTGTATTTTTCAAAAGCAAAAAGTATTTTTTTCTTATAACACATAATAGTTAAAAACTTATCCTAGCCGAAAGAAATATCATAAAAATGTACCGAATATACTTCAAAATAAACAGAAAACATAGTTATGATTTAATATTCAGTCAGATTCTTGGCTATCCAGAGCTTTACATTGTACACATATTTAAGCAGCGTGCTCTAAGCATGTATAAGCTTTACACATTATACAAACATAATGTGTCTTGCGATCGCTTTTCCTTGGGCAAATATGACATCTACTTTTTTCTGCCGTTTTTGATCAATACCAGATTGACATGGTAATGGTTCATTTGTAATATCGGAAATTTTTCTTCGTACACTAAGACGAAATTTGGGATTCGGAAGGCGGTTCATTTGGTGTTCTTTGACAAGAGCTAACGATAATTACTTGATCTAAGTTTGTGTCTATAAACGGCTCTTTTCTCTCCGTATTTGAGTCTAGCGTATCAGCATACTCCCACAACTTCAACAATTCTTCTTGTTCTGCTTCGTAATCGCCCATCTTAAAAGAATAAAAAAACGTAGTCATTCATATTTTTACTATCGCTTATTTTTTCCAAGAAATCAAAACACAATTAAAAGGTTTTAAAAAACGTTAAAATTTTTAAAATAATATACCAACTTACCTTTCTCAACTGTATTAAATTTTTGTCAGTTTGTCACAAATTTAGTACACTGGGGTATTACATACCCCAACACACTTTGCAAGCAGTGCTCAAGGTTCACAGGCTACTGACTCGCTGAGAAAACACCGCGGAGGCCACTATAGACACTCACTTGAAGGTATTAGGAGTGGGGGATACCACAGAATATTTACAAAAATTTGGCAGTAAAAATAGAGTTGCTGGGGTATACGATACCCCAGTGTACTAACGCAGGGTTAAATAGAAAGAGGAATCGAGTGATAGGGTAGGGCGGGGCTAGTTGTGCATAGAGGTAAGTTGGGCAATCAAAATATCTCAAAAACTATCGACCGCACGCGAAAGCATTAAATAGCGTAAAGAAGGGGTTGCGCGAGGGGAACTTATTGTGCGACCATTAGTGGTGATGCGGCGATCGAGAAAAGTATCCGTGCGCATTGTTTATTTTGTGATTAAAAAGTAAAATAATTGCAAGCCGGAAAATTTTATCTGTGACAGTTAAATGTATTCCGTTCTTAATCAGGTAAGTGTTAATCTTAGGTAAATTTATTGCAGTTTTAATAATAATTCAAACCGGTTTTTTAATAAATTTACTTTTTTTTTAAATTTCAGGTTGGGGTTAGTTAAGCTACAGTTGCCCAACTAACCCCACGGTTTTAAGTATATTTTTTTATTATTATTTTTTATTTTTTAGGACACAGACTTATAACAGTAAGACTACTAGAGTCTCCTCAAGATTTAAAAGAGGCTGCAACCCGAACTTTGTATAAGCAACGAGCTGACCTATCTAACTTATAAATTTTCTCTGGAAATAGTTCGATCATACCCAAAGGCTGGACCAAGAAAAGCTGCAATTTTAACAGATACAGAAGGCATTAAAAGAGAAGCAAAATAAAACTGCTTAAATATTTAAAAAAACGGAGATGAATTTATAGATATTAAATCCAATGGTTAAGTTAAGCTAGGTGCGTTGCTGTTTTATTAACGAGATTTGTTGTTTTGTCACCATAAGATTATAAATATAAAAAGCAAGTTGTCAAAATGTATTTTTATTGTTAACGTATCTAACATTCAAGCCATGATTTGACTATACTTTCTAAGTGCTCCACTAGCCCCATACCCTTGCTCAACATACCTTACCTATGGGGTACGTTGGGCATACTTGACTATCTACATTAAAATAGATGTAGCTCCTAAATTCGACTTATTAGGAAGAAATGACTATGGACACTATTAATAAGGGATAAATTGCTAATCCATCAGTAAGCATTATAAGCCATTAAAATTTATTTTTGAGGAGCTATAACCTATCAAGTGAAAAATTGCTCAACTAGCCCCACCCTACCCTACCTTATTTTGAAGGTATCGTGACCCTGATTACAACTGCCAAGTCTCTGCTATTATTTTCATTGATATAGCAGCTTTTTTTTATTTTAGTTATTTTTCCATTTCGCGTAAACATCCCAAAAATTAAAGCTTTATTTAAAAAATAATAATCGTGTATTTTATTTACTTAGCTAGCAATGTAAATAAAGATCCAGAAAATGCATATCTTCACTACCATTATTGTGATAAACAATAAAATGCAAAACATTTTTGCTCAGTAAATCCGAACAATAGGGATATTTTACAAGTCAAGTTAAAGCTGTTACAAAAATTACTCGGAATGCATCGAGGTAGTTATTAGATTCTATTAGCCATTTCCTACCTATTGTGTTTTCGAATTCGATGACTCTCAAAACTTGTAATAACGTCTAATTGATTGTTATACAGTTAGTAATATAAGCTTTCTTTGTTCAATTTATAAGTATTGTTTGGAAGATGATGATAATTTGCACATTAGTTCACAGTTTTTACGCATTTGTGTACTTCCTACACCGGGTGTTTCTCACAGGTGATTCCTCCCTATATCTTTTTACCATTTAGGATAAAAAAATAATTTGGTATATCGTTAAATGACATAATTTTGGAATAATTAATCTATTTAGTTATTTTCTATTACTTCCGGTTTAAACGGAAACAACTGCTACTTTAAAATTTTAAAAGGCACCACCGGTATATTTTATTATATTAAAATAAAATTTGACATTCTAAATACTATGACACCTCAAATGTCATTTTTTGACATTTCTTCTGTCGAAAATGTATTTTGTAAAATTTTAATTTAGAGTTTTACA
The DNA here is from genome assembly GCA_014170235.1 of Listronotus bonariensis. Lineage (NCBI taxonomy): Eukaryota > Metazoa > Arthropoda > Insecta > Coleoptera > Curculionidae > Listronotus > Listronotus bonariensis. Next base: position 22,690 of record JACEGR010002671.1, on the reverse strand, counting down.
ATTAAGCTAAGACGGTTTATATTAAGTCAAGTAGCCATTGAAAAATTAATTTGATCGTATTTCGTTTTTTACCACTTCTCAGGGCGGAGTCAGAGTTTGCAAAATCCTATTTATAGTCAATTTTATTTTTCATATGAAACGAGGGTTGCTCGTTAGCATATTCAAAAAGAGCATTTTATTCCGAATAATTTGCTACCATATAGGCGGAATTTCAGGAAAAAATTAAAAACATTAATTATGGGTCTAAAAGTATATAATAACTTTTATTTATTTTATATTTTTAAAAACCTTATTCGGTAAAAATTAATTGAATAAAAAATATACAGGTTGTTTCATAAGAAAAATCATATGTTTGGTTTATACCTCCAAAAATATAAAATTTTAAAAATCTTACCACGCCACTGAGTTCTACGTTAAAATCTTTACTAATAATAGTATTTACTATGGTTGTAAGTTACCTTGCGAATGCAATAAGTTTTATATAGGTGAAACTTGTAGACCATTAGCCAAACGCATAAAAGAACACAGATCATACATTAAAAACACAGAATGTCATAAATCAAAAATCTGCCAACACGCATTTGATAACAATTATAGAATAAACAGGGATGTTCGAGTATTTTAGCAAAGAAAACTTGTTCTAAAAAACGCAAAATTAAAGAAAGTGCATATATGTTATTGACTAAAGATAATTGTCTTGCATCAATTTCAGGTAATTTAAATAACACTTTGTTGCCTTTGCTCGATACTAAAGTATCTTCAGGAAAACTAAAAATCAAGTAACTTATCACCTTTTAGTCTTACAAATAATAAATACACCAGTTACTTATGTCACTCATGACACAAATGACAAACTATTTTCAGTTTGCGATACTGAAAAGCCTAAAATTTTAATAATTTTTAATTTAAATATTAGTTAATTTTTTATTTTTATTTGTTAACTTAATTTTAACTTGACAACGGTGGCAGACTTGCCACCGAAACGTCGTTTTTAATTAGAATTTTTGGGTTTCATTTATTTTGTATCAGGCGACCTGCCAGTTTATAGGGTCAATAGGGCTGAACAGGGTCAGCTCGTATACCCCGGGACCAGGACCGAAGCGGCGTGTACCCAAAAAAATACCATTCAATACAGGTATACTAGTATATTAAAATTAACTGTTAGATGTATGCAGAAGAACAATTAATTCCTCTAGAGGGTCAGGACTAATTTGTTAACAGAAATGACCTTATGATGTATAAATGGAGATAATATTTTAGTTAGAATAACATTAAAATTTTTATTGGGTAGAGTAAAATACATAACTGTAGATGCACTTTGCAGATTTAAAAACTACATTTTAATAATAGTAATAGTAATAATAGCACGATAAAGGTGCACGTGTATTTAATTTTTCGACGTCAATTAGATACCTGCTTAAAGCGTCAACATAACTCATGCCTGAGTATCTTACATTAGCTTCTGTTTTAAAAGACCCTCAACTTTAGAATGGTAATCCCTCGTCCAACAAAGATGAGATGGATAATGCCAATTTATAATTGTGCACAAGAGTCGGCATTAGTAATTGCGGCAAATTAAATAAACCTTTAAAACTTGCGTTTAATGGTTGCTAAGACTCGTGATAGTCTGACATTTCTCCATGGCAGGTTTCTCTCTTCAGACATTCCGTATGGTAATTTATAGTCCGGTAGAGTTTGTATCGATTATGTCTACAAATAGAAAACGCCAGCTTTATACAGTAAGTCCACGCATCGGGTATACAAGAGGAAAAATACAAAGAAAAAGTAGCACTAAATATAATGCGTAATTTACCATACTTAATATTTTATATACCGGGTACATATAAATACCATATACCAAAGACTAAGTTTAAGTAAATAGAGGATATAAAAGAGAAATTTCCCTTTTCAATAATTAAAAAAGGACTCCTGTCTTTCGTGTCATTCACCGGGACCCTCGCCAGTGACGCGTTTCGCCTACCTCATAGGTCTAAGCAAACTGAATGTACCGGGTCCACGGTGAATAACATGAAAAGCAAGAGTATCTTAAAGAACAATATCGCTGTTCGACGGTAGGATATAACCAAACCGTTGATACCGCATTAAAAAGCATCATTTAGTGAATCGGTATCGAGTTTTGCCGGGAGTCGGCAAGTTAGATATAAAAAAATAAATGAAAATAATAGGAATGATGACAACATTCAAAAATGACTATTATTTTGTATTTATTATATAAAATATCATTTATAAATTATAAAAAATCGGTTTATTTTAACAATATAATTTAAATTAATATTTATTTTTATAAGATAAATCTATAAAATTAAAAGCCCGCCCTAAATCCGAAAACACCAATCAAAGCGAATAGCGTCACGAATTGAAGATATATTCAATATTGGTTCGGCGGATTCATTGATTAGATGTTATTTTTTGGGTACACGTCAAGTTACATTAAAAAACCAAAAGCTCCAAAAATTAAAAATAAGTAAATAAAAAACTAAAAATTGCAAGTCTGCCACCGTTGTTAAGATAAAATTAAATTAAAATAAAAAATTTAAAAATTACCTATTATTTAGGTTTAAAAATCATTTTTTTCTAGCTTTTTGTTAAGGAAATTCTGAAAACCTTTGACATTAAATATGGATTTAGGACACATACCAAGTGTATAAATTAGAAGAGGAAAGATACTTTCTGGCTCGAAAGGGAAATACAAGCTTTTTAAAGCTGCCGTGGCTATAGACACAATGTGTTCATGTCAGTTAAGGTTATTATCAAATGTGACTCTCGACTCTCACAAGACTAAAGGTGTCTTTGCTCTGCAAAATTCGGCCACTCATAAGTAAAGACCGGAATATATGCAACGGAAAAGAGAGCAAATATGCGCATATATATGCACAACATTGGCGCAAATATGCAAGAATGTTTAAAAAATATGCGTAATATATGCAAATATGCAGACATTAATTATCGTCTTAATCATAAATTTTGTATTTAGAAAACAATTCATATATAATAATAATATTCTAAATTGCCTCCTGCTAGTATTTAAAAAGTTGTATTTTTTATATATATGTACATTAAAACTGCATTAAGATTTAAATACAAATTTGACATTTATTTATTTTACATAATAAAAAATAACAATATTTTAAGAAATACAGTAACCATACATCCTTATCTTATAAATTAAATAGGCAATTTCACAAACTAGCGTTATTAAAGCAATTGACAATAATTTGTTTTTCAAAATTTTCAATTAAAATATTATGCTTTCTATCTGTAAATAAATGTTTATAAATCGAAAAACTTCTTTCAACATCAACAGAAGTTATGGGTGCATTTTTAAACTTGTTTATGTTGGAAGGCGATAGTTCAAGATCTGGTACAGGATCACCTTGATGAACTTTCGCAACTTTTTCCAAAATAGAAAATCCTGAGTTTTTGTTTAAAACATATTGCAATTTATTTCCTATAGATATGCCTACGTGTCCTTTAACCATACGAAAAGATTCCTTTACATGATTAATCAAATCGACTGATTCACAAAGTGTCAAATTTTGTGTTTCAAGTTTTTTTATGTCCTCAACAATAAATTTAAAACTTAAGCTTATGTATGCTAGATTTTGAGGTAAATTAGGTAATTGAACAAGCCGTTTACATTCCTCCAGAGCAGCTGATGTCGAAGTGGAATCAGTTAGTTCTGTAATTAAACTTTTTATTCCTTCAAAATGCTCCGCATAAAAAATGCTGCTTCTAACCAAGTGCCCCATCTCGTGACAACAGGTAAAGGGGGCAGTGGAATATTACCCAGACGTTCTTTGTAAAATTGAATTCGTAATGGCGATTTTATAAAAACTTTTTGACATTATTTGTGAATTCATTAACATGTGGAAAATTTCGTCTTATTTCTTCCGCGACAAGGTTAAGGCCATGAGCTAGACATGTTACATGAATTAAATTGCTGTAGAATATCTTTAAGTTCTGTGCTGCCTTTACCATATAGCTTGCATTGTCGCTTAACATTAATAAAACTTTATCGCATGGTATACTTTCTGGTAGAAAAAAACGGGACAACTCATCTTGAACAAAACGTGTTATGGTTAAATTGTTGGTTTTCTCCAATTGCTTTGACGCAATTAGGTAACATTTATTTTTACATCTTCGTGTAACACTCCTATCATTAAATGCGCCATATAGCGCCCCCGTGAATCAGTACTTTCGTCAACTATAAAATAAATCGAGTTATCGGCAACGATTTTTCGAATTTTTCTTATGGTCTCATCGTAGCAAATCTCGACATATTTTTTCTTAAGGTACTTTCATAGGGAATGTTAAATTTACAATATTTCTGCAAGAATGAACTAAAAGTGACATTGTTCACTTTTGAAATTGGAATTCCCGTAGATAACAAGGCATCGCCAAGTTCCTGGTTAAAAAGTTGCTGCGGGGTTTTTTCAGTCCCTAAGCACTGCGCCATAGTCAATTGCCCTTTTGAATTGTGTCCTTTAAGAGTTTTTCACATTTTTTAAGGTGAGAAGGTGTCTTTGCATGCTGTTGGATTAAAAATTTTCTATCAGAAGAAATCTGAAACAAAAAGCCACAGCTTACTCACACGTTTTTTTACCGAAAAATGCGTTGACAATGGCGTACACTTGTTTTAGAATGAAAAAATATGTAGGTACTTCTATAACTTACCATTTTAGAGCAAGCTCGACAAAATACTTTTCCTCCATCCAGCGTTAATTCAGGATATGGCTGAATCCAAACACTTAGGTTGGACATCGCGATGTAAACAAAGTTACGAAGTCACGGGTTACGTAATAAAATTACACTGTAAATACGCTTTTAAAATTAGCCTCAACACACACGTTTACACCGTTAGACACGAAAACCACAAATGACAGTATTGTAAATTTCAGAGATTGATAGAGCTCTACTTATTCCTAACAGTTTTACCGAGAATTGCGCCCTTTTTGATTTCGGAAAAACCCGTCCCTCCAAAAGTGTTTATAATTACAATAGCAGGTACGCCCAAAATGATCCAACAGAAAAGGTTTTATTACTCAGGGAATTTGAACGAAAAATTCTAAGAAAAGGTCGACACATTCAGACAATTTTGGCATTATTCATGTTTTTTTATAAAAATATGCCGATATATGCAATTTCTTGTAAAAATATGAAATTTATGCAAAAAATGCCAGATATGCAAAAAATGCATTTTTCATAAATTCCTATCTCTACTCATAAGTAATGGATGAGATGATTGTGTTTGGGACGCATTAAAATGTCGATGTCAGTACTGAGGCCCTCCAGTATTTAGTAGTACAATAAAGCAGTTTTGAAGTGCACGCGTTGTACCCTGTGGAACGTTTTAAACCATAAGAATAAGAGTTCTTTATTCCGGGTCAGAATATATTAATAATACAATTCTTTTTGGGAAGTTGTCTATTTTAATTAAGAACCTTATGGTGCCTTGGTACTTGGGCTTTAAATGTATACAGTTTAAATTAAATCCCGATATTTCCTAATACTTTTATAGCATTTTCGTGTACTCATAACTCACACCTATCCTCGTTCCGTTTCTAATCAATTTAACGCATCATCTATCATACAGCACTTCGTCTACGCAAAACTAAGATACGAATAAAGAATTATAAAGCATAAATCAAAAAGGAAATCAAACGCTTTACCTTTAAAATTTCCGTCATATGAGGTCTCATTATGAATATGGCAACATAAATTTACTTCTTTGGAATGTAAAAGAAACGGAAGAGAAGTTGCATGAGAGTAGTCCGACAAGATTATTCGTAAATCTCTTACAAAATGATTTTAAATAGAGGCAACGGTGCGTGATGAGTGCAAAACTAAATGGGGACTTTTGGATGTTTAGACTTGTACTTTATACATTGTACAGGTTTGGTCCGTATGTTTGGACAGCGCCTATCTCGAAAAAAATAAAATCGATATCGTGAAATTTTTCAAGTTTCTAAACGGCATGTAAATAAGCCTTAAAAAAACATTTTCCTAATTTAACCTAAGCTGTATCTCCAATAGGTACTGAGACTCCCATGCTTAGGATCCTTATCTTGGACACACTGTATAGAGTAAGCCAAAAATGTGTAGAGAAGAAAATTTTAATTGTTTTAAATGGAATACACTGTTTATTATTGTCATTTTAAAAAGCTTTCGAAAATACCACATTTAATATATCTATCTTTAATAGTTTCGGAAATATGTCTATTTAAATCTGGGTATAATTTTCATAACACCTACAGTCTCACCTAGTAGCATAGTGAAAATTATATGTACTATTTTTCAGATTTAAGTGGTCATATTTCATAGAGAGGCTAAGTGGTATCTTATCTTGAAGTGTTTTAAATTCACTCTTTAACAGACTTTAGTTGTTAGAGTAGTAAACGGAGTGTCATTGTACTCGGAGTGTCGTTTCCTATTCAAATAAATAAAAATTTACCGGTTGTTCTATTTGGAATAATACAATTAAGGTTGTTTTCGGCTAAACCGAAAATAACAAAAAATAACTGTATTCACGAAATATTGCACATTTAGGTGATATACCTAGGGAACAAATTTTATTTTCATATTTTGAAAAATTAAAAAGTTAACAGGAGCTAAAGACACCATGTATTTCAAGTTTATTTTCTCGGAAACTACTAAACCGATTTTAAAAACGTAAAGTCTGTTGAAGAGAGAATTTAAAACCTTTAAAGATAAGGTACCACCTGACCCCCTTTCCCAATTAAACTTTTTGACGTTTGTGTTTGTGGTTAAGAGCTTTGCATATATAAAGAGCAACGATCTGGGATTCAACTAGGAACTCAAGATATTTGTTCTAGTTGTGTAATACTAAGGAAAAGAAGATCTGTTGTAGATCTCTTGTGACAAAATTCGTATTGCCTGTCATGAAAATTTTGTGTTTTCTAAATAACTAAGGAATTTGCAAATAAATTAATTATTTATTACTTTACAAAGGACTGAAAGAAGTGAAATAAGTTTATAGTTAGATGAAAGAGGATTAGAACCTTTCTTGGGAATAGGTTGAACACCTGTATCTTTCCGGCTCTACAGAAAAATGCCAGTATCGTAATAAATTTAAAAGAGCCAAATCAAAATAGGAGAAAGTTCTGAAGAACTTTTTTTTTAAACAACTACTGGTATGCCTTTTTTTCTCCCCGTGGTGGCACTACCGCGTTGTCTAAAAGGTGCTGTGAAATGCATAACTGCATGTTTCAGTGATTAGACAACGTTAAAGGGACAGGAGGAACAATGGGTTAAACATCTAATACTCTGGTATTTAGGTATATGCTTTAATGGAATGTCAAAAAGATAAAAAAATGCCATCTAGCCCGGACGATTTCTTGGTGTTAAGAAAAGCAATGATATGCTAAATGTATTTCAGTTTAAAAATATTATCGGGTATTTTATGAGAAACTGGAGCAATAATTAGAATAGGATGATTTGCGGATTTACGGGAGGGAGAAGGATAGAATTGATAGCAAATTGTTTAGCAAATAGTTCGGCCTTTCCTTTAGAGGTGGAAATAATTTCATTTTCCAAGGTTAGTGGTGGAAAAGAATTCATACAAAAATTTTCTATTCATGTTTTGGCAAAGGACCAAAAAGTTTTGCTGCCATTTGAGCAAGAAATAAATTCGTTTTTATACGATTATTGAAGAAGTCTTTGGCTTTTTAAATAGTTTGATGGCATTGGTTTTTGCTTCTATTTTAAACTATTTAAACCGAAACGTCAATACACTTTATCTTTTATTTAAAAAATATTTAACCAAAATTAAAAAAAAAGATTTTTGTTAGTTATGACTAATTAGTTAGCCAACGACCAGCTTGGGTTAATTAAGTATCAATCACATGAATAAACATACACTTAACAACTGGTTAAATTACAAATTAAAAAAAACTCGCATCTTGTATGAACAAAAATAAGTCAAAACGGATTATAAGCATAGTGTTTTAATTTATGGATGATATTAGCTCATTTCCCACCGTTATTATAAAAACTTGTAAAGTAAAATAATAGACCCTTGTAATATTAATTTTTCCATACTTCTTAAATATTTTAATGTTAGATTAAAACATATTCGATAAAAAAAAAAATGTTAATTATGACTAATTGGTTTGCCCACGAACAGCTTGGGTTGATTACGTATCAATCACAAGAATAAACATATACTTAACACTTGGTTTAATTAAAAGTTTAAAAAAATACGCTCTCCTTGTCTGCACAATAATAAGTCGAAAAGGATTATAAGCATATTGTTTTTATTTATAAATAATAATCGCCTAATTACCACCGGTCTTATAAAAACTTGTAAAGTAAAATAATGGACTCTTGTAATATAAATTTTTCCATACTTATTAAATAGCTAAGATGGACAAAAACAGGTTTGATGTGAAATCCATTTAGAAATCACTGCTCGTAGGTAGTACTTAGCGTCATGCAGGAGTATTTCTTTTTATTTACCTTCTAAGTTACTTAGATTAGTAGTTTTTTAAAGCAGGCTTTCAGTTTTCACTTACATATAAGAATATACAGCGTGTCTCTGGAAGTTCTTACCAAATAAGAAACCGTTTAATTAATAACTTTATAAAGAAAAGTGCTTTTACAAAAATATTCTGCTTTCTCACAGAAATATGTGTATGTTTGATATGCAACGTGTCCAAGATAATGAGAGCTATTTTGGAAATAATAAGAGATACGAAGACGGTTAGATGGGCACAAGGTTGAAGTTTTATATGCCCTAATAATATGTTGTTTAAAAAGTTTTAAAATTCCGAGTATTTACCGAGATATCCAAAAAAGAAAACAACAAAAAATTAAATATGTGTTTTATTCATTTCCTGGTCTTACTATAAAATTGGATTTTAAAATATATTGCACTTCTGCATTGTTACGTTACCTGCTCTATCAAATAGTGGTATTTAATTTAAACTGCGACGTTTTATTGTCGTAAGACCATCGTTAACTTTTTTTTAAAATACGGTCCTGACATTCTAATATTAAAATTTAAATTTAAAGGCCGCATTTAATACAAATTTACTGATATATCAAACATTTAGTTTTTATCCTTATGCAGACGATACGGTGTGTTTTTAGAAATATAAAATAATAAAAAATGAAAATAATTAACTCTTCATCTTAAGTTAATAAATAACTTTAATAAACCAAGCTGAACTTGACTAAAACCCCAAATCAATTTTAATTTACAATATGATTTAACCGTAGTACGGACCTGTATTTTTCAGAATTCGGTAAAACATTGTAGGCTCTACATTTTAAACTAATACATTGAAAAAAGTAATAATTTAATACTACGAAAACAAAAAGTCGCAGTTGAAATAAAATACCAGCACTGGATAAAGCAGAAAAAGTGGCAATGCAAAAGTGCAATTTATTTTAAAATCGATTTTAAATAAAGCCAGAAAAAAAACAAGTTTCTAATTTTTCGGATTTTTTCCAGATATGAGTAGTCGGAATTTTTTAAACAGCATATTATGAGGTACATAAAACCTCAATTTTGTTTCCATTTAACCGACTTCTTATCTCTTACCTGGCCCTCCTTATCTTGGACGCATTGTATAGGGTGGCAGTAAAATGAGTCTGTTTTGAAATTAATAGAACACGACAGCTATATTTCCCAACCTCTGAATTAACCGTCTTATTGTATTTATCATTAAAAAAAGTTTCCTATTTGGTAAGAACTTTCGAAGACACGCTTTATGGGATAAGTATTACATTAAGAAGTATTTTTCCATTATTAGAGTCTTCTTAGTGTTAATTTCAGAGGGTGGGGGATTATTCCCGTAGAAGCAAAAAATTACCTTTTTGGGAAATCCGTTAAACATAAATTGTATATTAAAACTTTTATATTTTATGAAGAACTATTCTGCTCTTACACAATATAATAAAAGCTGTGATTACTTTAAAATAAATAAAATACTGAAATAATAAATATTAAGTTACTAACAATACAAAGGTTTCAATCTATAAACAAAGGTTCATTAGCTCTCGGTTAAAATTATTTTAATACAATAAAATAAAATCTTAACAAGACGCCAGACGGGAACTGGGCCAATGGTTGGGTCTCAAAAATGTGGTAAACAGTTTACCTTAAAAATTACTCATAAACTTGTTAGAAAACTGAAAAAAGTTTTTATTAAAAAATGAAATGTCTGATGGACATTTTAGAGTTTGACATTACTTTTGAAAAAATTAACTTGTAAAAGATACACCTATTGGGTATCTTAACCAGGTAAGAAGAATAGTAAAAGATGTTTAGCCATAATAAAGTATTTTATGCTTTATTTGCTTTCTGGGAGATTAAATTTAAACAAAATATTATTTTGCTTTTCTCAAGAATAAAATTAAGAAATTTATTTAACATTTTAAGAAAATTAGAACTTTTTTACATTATGAAGAACTATTCTGCTCTTACACAATATAATAAAAGCTATAATTACTTTAAAGTAAATAAAATATAAAATATTAAATATTAAGTTACTTACAATACAAAGGTTTCAATCTATAAACAAAGGTTCATTAGCTCTCGGTTGAAATTATTTAAATCCAATAAAATGAAATCTTAACAAGCTCAAAACTTTTGTTTTCTCATAGATAAGGCTTGTTCCTCTATAATATTACTTTATTAGAAAAACTATAGAAACAGTCCAAAAATATCAGACATATTATATCCTAACATGTAACTGAAATCACAATGTCTAATGACGTTTTTAAGTTATATTAAAAAACAAAATAATAAATGTAAAAGGCTAACTAATTAACACAATATTAATTTAAAACTTATTACAAAAAATCTGCAGCAATCACTTGAGAAAATCTACACAACGGAACTAAGACTACAATAAAACTAGTAAATTTTAGTAATAAATAATGTATTTACGCTAAAGTATAAAATAAAAACTAAATTAAATACAAGCTAACCAGTCAAGCAGTAGATTTTTTACATCGACAAATTCTTTAATTTATCAAATATAGATAAAGATGAAGTACCGAAGAAAGGAAACGGGCAAGAAAACATGGTCTTGTAAGAGAAGATAATAATCGAACTAATGAGGGAATAAGAATAGGGGAGAAGCAGTTATGATAATAATACTTGTTCTAATATCCCTCTAATTTAGGCATTAATTAATTTTAATTAAAAATCTTGAGTACATGATATAAGTATATTTTATCGAAGAATACATTCCAGGAAATTGTTATTTATGGGGGCAATTATCAATAAAAAAACATGATTGGGCTGGCTGTATTTGAGGTGCTAGACAAAGATATACGAATTGCTAGAAAAAGTCGAGTTTCCCAAACGATAGAAATCACAACGTCCTATGCAGTACAGGCAGTATCAGTAACGAACATTTTCATTAACTATTAATAACAAACAAAAATTTATATTTTTTACTTAAAATTAGGTTTTACTTTACCATTCGGACCCACACAGTCTGTCATTATACCATTTAAACCACTTTAGGTATAGTAATTTTGTTAATATATTTTTATTTTTATTTTCAGGTAAGGGAGAAACAAGCCATAAATAATAGAGTAAGGTTTGTATGTATGTTTGTCACATATAAGTTTTACAGGATTCCATCTGATGTTAACGACAATTTTAAAAATAACAACACACTTTAGTACATTGACTATCTATAGCATAATGGATGGTATTTATTTGGGTACACGCCAAAAGTTAAATTAAAAGTACTAAAAAAAAACAAAAATTTAAAACAAGTAAAAAATGGTTAAAAATCGACGTTTCGGTGGCAAATCTGCCACCGTTGTCAAGATAAACAAATTTGTTTACTGAACAAACTCCTAATATAAGAACAATATATATAGTAACAATATGTACCTATCTGCATGTTAACGAATCCGCTAAAATTAATTTAAACCATCGTCATAATACTAGAGCAAGAACTAGAAAAATCTCTGCCTTCCTCAGAATCTAAACAACATTAATTTGAAAAATTTTACTTATCTTGCCCCAAAAACCTACAATAATGTTGCCAGACACTATTCGCAAAGTAAAAAATAAAAAGAGTTTTAGCAGAAAGTGTACCAGTTTTGTACATGAACACTTTCAAACATTTGCTCTGTTGTTTTAGCCTTTAAATTTTCAAATGTGCTATTCAGTGATCGGTGATCACCGTCATTTTTGTTTTTGTTTGTTATTTTTATTTTGTTTATTGAGCAAGAAATGTAGGTGTAAGACTGTCTATTGTATACTTTGTATAAATATTTGTGATTATTTAGGTAATAGGGATGAATGTGACGCATACAGGTGTATGTTACACCTAGGCGTCATTAATTATATATTTTTTAGATATGTATTATTTTATATTAATATGTATAGTATAGTTGTACTCACTGTATAAATTTTGGTTAAACAAATGAAATGAAATGAAAATGAAATGTCCCCATTTTACGTCACTCAAGCAGCAATTTTAGTCGTTTAACCAATTATAACCGCGGTAATAATTGGTGACAACTTTGACGTATAATACATTGTTTAAACGTCAACACAACCGATTTGTAAATACCGTTTTAGAATTGATTCTTCGCCTAAAACTGATGAAGGGGTATGACGTGCACTAGAAATTGTTTTGAATTCTCTATATTAAAAATTACAATAATAACAAAGTTACCAAAACGAACACAAAATTGGAATAATCCTGCATATGTGTATATACTTCTTTTGCTCTAAATAAAGTTAAATTTTAATAAAACCAAATGTTTAAAAAAATATTTTTATCTCAACCTAAATTAGTAGGTTAAAATAAACCAACTATTTCAGTATCAAAAGTATTAATCTTAAATTCTCATTCTTCATTGTTCCAATTGTTAAATGTTATCAATTCGTGTTGTACGGTTAGAAAGGAGTGACTTCTGCGTATCTTTAACTTCAGTGTACAAAAATGATGAGGTTTTCAGAAATACCGTTATATCTTACATAAAGTTGTTATATTGCTTTTAGATGGTACCGAGATAGGAAGCCAATAGGTTATTAGAATACTTTAGTACTTCTATTAAAGTAATAATGAAAAACTGAAATTTTAGGTTTTAAGCAATAGTTTGAGATTGATATCTTGTTTAATTTAAATTTGATTGGTGTATACAATGCCATAAGTAGGTGTAAAAATGAATTAAATATACAGTGTGTCTACGTAAAATGCCGTTAAATGGGAAACTTTTTTATTATTTACGAAATAAAGTTATTCTCTATAAAAGTTCTGCATGGTACAGAACCTAAAATACAATTATCAGATATCAAATTGTGTTAATCATCTAGGAGGTTTGGCCAAAAATGTAATCTTTGCTATTATCGAAAATTGTTATAAGGAAAAGCTGTTTGGAATTAAAAATTACTTCTAAATATGCAATTTTTTTATTTCCGAAAAAAAATGTTTTTCTTTTTCTGTGAAATTCGAGAAAATTTAAGTTTTTACATTGGTGCTTTGTACATTATTCTTGTTTTAGAAACAATAAATTTTAAAAGTTTATTTATAACTGTCCGATGACATCTATAATCATGAAATGTAGTACAAACCTAAATTTGTACCATTCTACGCGTAGTTCGGTCAAGTGCAGTCGCGTGCGGAAAAGTGTCACTTTCGGCACTAGTTAGGAAATATACTATTTTAATTCTAAAATTGTTTCTTTATAATATTATTCGATGCTAACAAATATACAAAAAATAGTTTTAATTTGCAGTTTCGAATAAAATTATAATCTAGAAACGTATCTTTTCTAGGGAAACATTTCAATAGATCTTCATTTAAACCAAAAGTCGACGAAACGTGTAGGTTCAAACGAAATCAGACATGGATAATACATATCTTTATGCTAAGTATCTTCTTTCGATCTAGCACGAAGTCGCGCTGAAAAGTCGAGTCCATTTGAAATGCAAAGTTGCTACACACATAGGGACTACTCGAGTGCTATTGGACACGAAGTAGTCATTAGACGGTTAAAAAGTGCAAATTCCGAAACGGATGTTCCGAGAAAAATAATTCACTTGCATAGTTTAAACATCTCTTGTTGATTGACCTTTATGGGGTAATTCACGTGGTTACCAATACACAGCATGTTTCAGTAAAATGTTTTTTTAACGACTGTCGAAAAATGCATACCTTATTTATGTGATTTTAAACAGGTAATATGGCTTATTACTCACGGTCATTACCCACGGAGGTCATGAGGTGCTTTAAATATGCAAAAACACGATAATTTGTATATTTTTTCGATAACCTCGTTTTCTAAATGTGGCTCTTTAGCCAAGGTCATTGTTTTTAGTCACATTTATATAAGTATAAAAAATTCTGATCGATACGTAAAATTAAATAATAATAAAATCAGTCATATTTGATAAAGAAATCGCAGTAGGCTATAACATCGCGTATGCAATGGCTAACAAATAATCTGTCACAAATCGGAAAAATTAAATTTATGTTGTTTTAAAATGTTTTTCAGTAATATATAAATGGTCGTAAAAAATATAGTATGCAACTCGTATGACTTACAGCACTCGCCGCACGGTGGGGCAGATTGACCAGAAAGTTGGCATTAATTCAACTAATAAAAATTGGGGGTTCAGGTGATTTTTTTTTTACTTTAGGGAGACTTGTTATAAAAATTAAATTATATTTTTTCGAAAAAAAATATACATTTCTTTTTTTTTACTTTTTAAAATTTTCTTGTCTACATGGAAATATACATATTTTATTAAAGTATTATTATTAACTCTATTACCCAGCATAAATAAATAAAACTGTTTTAAAAATAAATAGCTTCTTGAACTAACCAATTAAAACCTAAAATATTAATCGGAATCGGATAAAGAGTTCTCACTATCTGTTAATAATGCATCTGAAGATGAAATGTTTGTTATGTCGGGGGAAACAACTAGTTCAAAAACTTCCTTTGGATAATGTTTTAGTGGTTTTTTAGGTAACTGTCTAAAACTAGTAATTACTGGATCAGATGACACTAATAATAAATTAAACACGTCTTCATTACATTTCTCAAGATTTTCTGGAGAAATTTTCTCTATACCTTTTAAAATTTTTATTTTGAACTTCATTATTTACTAAAACTCACCTGCAAAGAAATTTTTTGTTTTTTGCACCAAAATTTTATAACCTGCTTCCATTATCACTAAAAAGCTTTCTGAGAGTAAAAATAAACTTAAAAAATATAAGTTATTAACAAAAAAAAATGTTTTTGAAAATTACAATATTTTTACTAATATAATAAAAATCTATGATTCTTTTGCAATTCAGTTTCTTATCGTTACTCCGCTCTTTGATTCCTGTTGATGGTCTTGTCCCGCATATGGTTCGCCTCCGTTAGTGTTTAGTTTTTGATTTAGCTTGTAATGTATTACAACAAATAATTATAACTATTTTATTATTAACACCTAGATTGCTGACTTTCTAAGGGTGACAAGTGGTCAAACACAGGCATAGTTCTCTAGTCTAGCTGACCCATTTCATCCATATAGATATAATACGATAGATTTAATTTATAAATTACTTTATGTTTAAGCTGTTATCAATAATTAAATTTTGTTGTCTATCTGTATTATTGCTTAAAATTGTACTGTATATTTGAAACTTATATAATAAAATTTGAATTTGAATTTGAATTTGAATTTTACCCTTAGTATTAACCCACCGAGTTAAAACACTGCGGTAATAATCGACTTAAATTCCTGTCAAAACGTAACTTCTGACCTTATGACCCATATGAAACGGTAATGACCGGATTTAAATTTAAGTTGCTATATTCTTGCGGGATTTTTAAATCCAGTGCCAACCGCCCGCACATAGGTGCACTGCTTCATTTAATTTCACTAAAACTATTTTTTCCGATCCGCACCGTCCGTCCGATGTCGACGTACGTGTGCGTACCTTAAGGTCGACTAAGAAATAAAAAAAATACTATAAGACACCAACTCTACATAGAAATAGATGTAGATCCAAATAAGACGTGTTTTCAGGGTAAAATAAAAAGATGGTTTTCATATAAAGAGGTTCAAAATAAACCAACATACCCCTTTTGTAGCGTATAGTAAAGAGGCAAAATTCTATACTAAAAATCGTAAACATACACAATCTCGCAGCTACTGTGCTTGGCTCTTATCGCGGCTAGATCGTGAATTCCTGCGTTATCGATTATTCGTTACGTGGAAGCTGATGAAACAGAAAATCAAGTGTAAAAACAATGGAAAGCATGCGGGTGCACTTAAGTGGAACGTCGACCACCGCGTGCTCTGGAGAGCATAACGTTTCACACAAAGCTAATAGTCTTCTTAGTTTGACTGCAATTTACTTTTCTATTATGTGACTAACTTCAGCATCTTAAAAGAAGCCAATAAGTTAGGCTTAAGAGAAGCTCGTTCCGTTAACTATTCAAGTATATGTGGATAACTCATCTGCCGATATCAGAAACAGAAAAAAGCGATGTGCAGGGTGGGACTAAATTCGCTTTTTAAAGAAAACTTAAGTTTCTATGTTTTACACATGAAGTAACCACCTTTTGCCGAGTCTTGAGTTTCTAGCCAAAATTAATGGTTAAGACCGAATTTTACTATCTTGCTCTGTTTTCTCACTTACATTGTGTTTTAAAATTTCTTGTGTTTTCTTTGTTTCTTTATAACTCTTTTTATTTATAACTTCAACTTTTTATGCCGATTGCAAATATGCGTTTACTTTTTTAGGCCGACGTATTTTTAATTTCATTATTGTTTATAATAACCATAGGCGTATGTTACCACTTTTTAAAGGAGAAAGATTGATTGCTCATTTCTAAAATCGGGCATTTCGTTTTTGTGTTAAGCTGCGTCCAGATTTGCAAAAACATCCGTACAAACTAAATAACCCATTTGCGCGCTCCTTTGACGCCAAAAATCTAAGGCTTTCTGCATAAACCGCACCTTAATGACTTTGCTTGTTCTAAAGGTTATTTGGGTTCAAAATGGATCCAAATAGAGGGTGTTAAGTAAATAGTGTTTGTAACTTTAAAACGTTGATTCCTTACATTATTTTAAGAAAAAAGTTCATAAATTATGTCCGAAAATGTATCGTTTTCCAGAAAATTAAGTCGTAAATAATTAAATTTTCCCAAACATTTGGCAACGTTGTAACACAACAGGAATGCGAGCGCACGAGGACAGCAAGTGTTTTATTAAATTCTTATATTTTTGATTAAATACCGGATTTAGTACATTACATTTATTAAAAAAAAGAAAACAGGACTTACCGATAAGTGGCGATACACACCACCACGTCACTTATTTAAAACTATCTGATGCACTAAAAAAAGAATCATAAAACTCTGGTAGCAAAAACATGCCTTCTCTATCATAAAGCACGCACTGATACACTAATAAATACTACAAATACCAAGTGATTTCTATTCGGTAAACCTTACTTGCATTAATGTATGCAATAAACTATCAAACAATTGTTTTCCGTTGCGGTATTTATTTTTGGCTCAACACCATCTCGCGTACGAAGTTGATCATTGTTTAAGGGATTTTGTTTGTCTGTTTTCTTCGAAAAATTGTATTTATTAAGCATGAAAAATAATTTTTAGTGACAGCTAACTAATAAATATGATATATTGATTTATTATACGCTATAGGGCAAATGATTTTTAATAACTACTGTTCAAAATAGGTTGATTTTATGAATGAAAAAAAAGTTTTGCATTTTTTTCTCCGGAACAGCTTATTTTTGGACATTTGCTTAGAATTATTCAAGAAATCACCTCTTGAAGTTACGAACATTATTTTCCTTTACCCTGTATAGTTCAGAGACCCTATAATGCCATAAATAAATAAAATTAATAATGATGATCGTTAACCGTTGACACAGGTTAAAGCGGGCATTAAAAACCAATTATTTGGTCAAGACCTTTCCTACCACTTTATTAAAACCATACTTGCAAGGCAACCAGATATATTCTTCACTGATTAACATTATGTCGGCATTAAGAGCCACCATTTAATCTGTTTTCTGTGAGAAGATAGTAACTGGATAATAATTTTCCAAAGCTTTAATTAAAGGTAGTAGTGGATTATGCAATTAATTTTAACAACGCATAGCAGAAGTTCTCTATAGTTGCCTTTGCATCACATTCTGTACGCCATACATAATAATATATTCACCAACATAAGAAATAACTAGAAATAATTACTCTGGTATTGAACATAACTCATTCTTGGAATGTATATTTCTAATTATGGTTATTTGCAGGTACACGGCTTTTTTGTGTAGCTATACAGATTTACAAGCCAAATGAAAACTTTAACAAATAAAATATATTTTAACTTGTAAAGCTGTCATAAATTAAATATGGGTTACTATATCTTTTGCCTAACTTATACGAAATACTAAAATACTATATATTATACGAACTTTTAAGCAATTCTGTTTTTTAATCCTTAATATAAAAATAAAGTTTATGTAATAAACTTTTCGTTCAACGTTTTTTTACACATAGAAATAGTGTTGTTGTTTTATACCGCCATTTTTAATATAAATTTAGGCAATTGAATATTAAAACGTGACGCCAACTAAACCAAAGATTAAGTTACCATCAATTCCGCGATTACTTCTTTTGAGTTCATGTGTCACTAACTTAAAAAATTATCAGTTTGCGAAGATATAGTTATTGAAAAGAATCAACAATTAATAACAATAATAATAATAATAAATTTAAATGACTAAGAAATTAAAATTGCCAAAATTTTAGCTGTTTAGAATTTTAAAAAATATATATTTTTTGCTTAACCTTCACCCTCTACCAATACGGCTAAATACATATATCAATAGTAAAAAATAATAACCCTCAGGCCCAAGTGAAAAATAAAGGAAGTACCACTTTGCTGACAAGTTATACTGGTTAAGCAAATAGGTATTAGGATATCGGCCAGTAAAGCAACAAAATAGGATGTATGTGACTAATCCAATCAGAAATGTTTACATGAGGGTATTCACGTTACACTATCTTGTTAGGTGTTAAGTTATTTATTTAGCTAAACCGGTATAAATAAGCTTAAAGCTCTATAAAAATTTAGGTATCTTTTTTTTGATATTCTAAAAAAGTTAAAAAGAAAGGTTATCAATTCAATAATTCTAAGGTTACAGGTCTTATTTAAGCAATATTTATGTGAATATTGTAGTAATTTTGATCATATGGGGCACATATATATTTTTCTTATTATAAAAATTAAATAAAAATACTAAAATGAAATTAGTTGTCATGATAACGGAAAAATTTATTTAAAAGGCAGTTAGATTTGTAATTCTAAATAAGAGAAATATCCATAAAAGCAAATACATGTATAATTCGATGGATTTCATTTTACTTAGCTTCTTAAAGTGTGGAAAGTTAGTCTTGTTTTTTTAATCGTTTTTCAATTTTCACAGTAAAGACGTGTGTATCATAATTTATCAAATTGTGTATAAAAAAATAAGTACTTCCTAATAGTACACTCTGCTCTATGCTGTGATTTTATTTTTAAGCGAATAAAATTACAATAAGGGCTTAATTCTGCCATATTATTTTTTAAACACAAAAAGTTGTTCTATATGTTTTGTAAATCCATGTTTTACTCTAAGAGTTATACTTTCTTTGTTTAACTTTTAATAATAAGTTTTTTTTTCATTTTTTGTCATTGTTGGCTCTTAGCAATAATTTTACAAGTTTATGCGTATAGGTTAAGAATGTATGGAGCTAAAATACTAACACAATTTTTACTTTAAAGAATAAAAGTGGTATTTTATTTTAAATATTAATATAAACAATAAAGTTATTCACATGCAAACAATGTTATAGATACACGTTTTGTAGATTTTATAAATATATTTGTGTTTAACTTTTATTTATACGGTTGTAGAGTGTAAAGATAATTTTTAAAGTTGTTTTACATACGCACGCCATATGCAGCTTAAAATATGGCATCTTGTTTTAACCGGAAAACTTGTTTTATACGACTTCAATATCTGTTTATTTATATTTATCAATATAACATGACATAATTTGAGATAAACAAAATTGCAGCTTTCAATAAGCGTCTATTTTATTTTAACTTGTTAGGACGTGTTTTTAAGGAAAGTCAATTCTTTGACATGCTAAAATTTGATTTAAATATACAGGTTGTTATAGAACGTTGTTAAGAAAATTTAAGGGCAGATTTAACTATGTAAAATATGAAAAAAGTTTATATAAACATTGGTCCCCAAGATTCTCGATCCTAATATATAGGGTATTAAAATTGTGACAATGTTATTTATGACATTAAGGACAAAAAACAGCACACTACTAACTTTTAAATGTTTGAAAAACTTGTGTTCTTTCTTTAGATTAAGCAAATTAAAAAAACAGCTTGTATGCCTTTAATTTTTTTGTCGTATCGTTTGTGGTTTAAAGAAGAAAAAAATCAACTTAATTGCATATTTTTAGACCATAGAAGGAGCATTGCGGAAAATTTTTTTAAAAAATAGGTTTTATATTTTTTTATTAGCAATTATGTAATTTAAAAACAACGATAAATACTTATTAAATAGGGTTTAAATATTTAGTCAATTTTTTTTTTTTTTGAAAAGTTTAATCAATATCTTAAGAATGATGCAGATCCATGTTAATATAAACTTTTCTCTTAATTTTTAAATGTATAATCTGCCCTTTAATTTCTTTAACAATATTTATTTTACACTTTATAGAATTTCGGCCACAAACATATAAGTTCCTTCGAAGCTATCTAAAAACAAAATATAATATTATTTAAAAAAATGAGATTATAGTGCTTAGCACCACACCACAACTAAAAAAGGTCCCTATTTATTAAAACCGAGAAAAATGCATGTCTTCTGGGGTGCACCATTTAACAAAAATAATTATAATTCCTGAATTCCAAAATTTTTGAGAGATTCGCTTTTACTGAACCATTTTCCATATTTTTTCTACAAGAAAAACGTATTAGCTCAATAATTTGTAATAAATCCGGTTTCTTCTGCAACGCGGTTAAACACAGGAAAAAGTCGCATAAGTCCAGTCCTGTCTAAATAGGTTTTACCAAAATTGGCAATTTTAGAGAAAACACATATATCTATTAACCGTTTAAAAATAAATAAGATAGATGCAACAGATAAAAAGATATTATTAGTTAAAAAGTGTGTTGTTATGTGTACAGGGTGGTGCGATTTAGACTGTCTTAACAGAAAACTCGTATTTCCTGACCAGATAGAAAAACATTAACAAATGTGTCTTGGGCTCGATTTTCGAAATTAGATGAATGGTAAAACCGCATCCCAAAATCTCTATCGGTATCCAAGATATAGGCCGTTTTTCATTTTTTGGCCATTTTGAAAAAAATTCGTAAGTCCGTCATTTATGAAAACTTCCAAAACGGTGTAAACATTCTTAAGGAACTTTGAAGTTTCGTTGAAAATATATAAAGCTTAGTTTTTTAAATATAAATCATAGTTGGCCATTATATTAAATAATTGCTTATTTTTTGCTCTTTCCAGTGATATATTATTATTTATTAAAAATTGAGCGGTTGTGCCGATTTTTTCCATGGCCTACTATAGCAAAAATTACAAAACTGAAATATCTCGCTCAATATTAAAGATAAGTATGAATAATAATACATCATTTGAAAGAGCAAAAAATAAGCAATTTTTTGAGATCATGTTCAACTATGATTTATATTTAAAAAACTAAGCCTTATATATTTTTAACGAAACTAGAAATAAAGTTAAAAATCTGAGTAGTCCAATGGATTTCAGTCAAAAAAGTGCCTAAAGAATGTTTACACTGTTTTGGGAAGCTTTCAAGCTTCAAGCTTTTCAAAAATGACGACCAAAGAAAGAAAAATGCCCTATATCACGGATACCGATAGAGATTTCGGGATGCGGTTTTCAACATTAATCTAATTTCGAAAATCGAGCCCAAGACACCTATGTCAATGTTTTTCAATCTGATCAGAAAATACGATTTTCCTGGTAAAACAGTCGAAATCGCACGACCCTGTACATTTAGGTTGCCATGAAAATATAAATGTTGTCATTTTTGTCCACATATCGACGCACTGAGCGCTATGTTACATTGTTTACATACCGAAATTATGTATAATCTCTACCTGCTGATATTCTACATGCGTTAGTCCGTCTCATTTTCATGCATTGCCTATGAACCATTTAACTTAGCTTACACAGTATAACACCAAGTAGATTAAAGTTCATTTGTCAAAAATAGACAAGAATTAAATAATTTATTTTAACTAAATAATTTTAAAGCCAATAAGTATACATTACTAATTATGTAATAACAAAATACCGCTTGATACATAAAGTGGGTAGGTTTTGAACTTATAATAGAATGCTTTTATTATATTATTAATAGAGACCTGTAAAAGGTTTACAGATTAACAAGATTAATAGTTGACTAGCAGAGCCTTTTCGTTTTACACGATTCTTAGATTACTTTACGAAAAATTGTTGGATTTATGATCCATCATCTACGAAGGAAGAAAACGTATTTTATTACATTGCATACAATGAAAATAGCACAGTATGTCCAAAAATTCTGATATATTATTTATGGACAATTAAATGTGGTTAGTATAATACCGTTT